>CABHPQ010157732.1:11230-27115 GCA_902168405.1 Peromyscus aztecus
CTCTCTCTCTCTCTCTCTCTCTCTCTCTCTCTCTCTCTCTCTCTCTCAACAGGGCTTCTCTATATAACAGCCCTATCTGTCCTGGAACTCTCCATAGACCAGGCTGGCCTTGAACTCACAGAGATCCACTTGCCTCTGCCTCCTAAGTGCTGGAATTAAAGGCGTGTGCCACCATGCCCGGCTGCCATCTTATATTCTCATCTCATCTTTTCAAATCCTATCTGTGGAACCTCACTGACTTCTGTCTCCAAACTATCCTGGCAAAGACTTCCTCCTCTTCCTTCTAGGATCAACTTTCTAAGTATCAAGGCAAGTTAAGTATCAAGACAAGTTTTCTTTAAAGGGCTAGATAATTTGTCCTGTGGCTTCCAGAACAATATGGTCTCCATGAAAAGAGCAGCCCCAGATGATACAGAATTTGTGAGTGCAGTTGGATGCAGACAAGTGTGAGCAGGGGAACTCGTGTACAGAGTGTAAGTGTCCCCATCTCCAGGCCACCAGACAGCCACCTTGCACTGTAGAAAGAGGTTCACTCAAAATGACATTGCTGGTGTCACACTGATAAACTCATAGTGCAGGCAGCATTAGCCACTCATGAAAAACAAGTCACCCCTGAATGTCTCCTGTCTTTTCAGAACAGCATTTGCAGCTCCTGGGATACCTGGGGGGGGGGGGAGTCCTTTCTTCAGCCACCGCACCTTGAGGAGGTGAGAAGAGAAAGGAAACATCCTCTCAGAGCCCTCCCCATGGGAGAATGGGTCCAGCAAACGTCCCAGGGCCTGCCCCATCTTCCTCCACATTCTTGCCCCTTCTCTTAAGACCCTGTTTCTGAGATGTGTAGGGATCAAGCTGTTGAGTTTCCAGTAACATCTGTGGGGAGCTGATCAAGAGCAGCAAGAGGCATTGTGGGGGTCGGGGGTAGGGGATGCAGCTCAGGATTGGAGAACTTTCCCAGAACCCTAAAAGCCCCGGGTTTGATCCCCAGAACCAAAACAAACCTAGGCAAGACCTATGACTGTGCTCATGACTGCTTTTCCTTTTGTTTTTTATTTTATTAAACTATTTGATCTGTTGGTTTTTTTTTTTTAAACACTGGCCTGGGAAGTAGAAAAACCTAATTTAATTATAATTTTGACTCTACTCCATATGACTTTTAATGTATTATGTTCTTGGTTTCTGTCATTCACAAAATAGCCATTTGACAGTTTTTTATTAACTGGTCAGGCTTGGCTTTCTTACTATTACCTCTGAAGGTGTTGTATGAGGTTATAATAATATAATGTGTAATAAGTCTGACGATTATTTAACCAGGAGTACTTTTAAATTGATCGTATATGTATTTTATTAAATTTTTTGTATTCTTTTAAAAAAATCCTATAGTGTAAAGATTTTCTTGAAATTTCTGTTAAATTACTTCTAATCAAATTGGGAACAAAAGTCAATTTATTCTGCTGACCAAATATTTAATTTATTTATCATTTCATTTTCTGTCTAATACATCTTCACAATCAAGGACAAATGTTTAATTTATTTATTTCAGGATGCCAAAGAGTCCATGCTTGGATCCTGGTTTAATTTTTGTTATTGTTATTGTTTGTTTTGTGAGACTGGGTCTCCATCTGTAGCCCAGGCTGGCCTTGAACTCATCAACTCATCTTTACTCTGGCACATCACTTTAATCCAAATGATTCCCCTTCACTGAGCTTCTGTTTCCTTTATTTATAATGTAGGGAGGAGCATGGTCTTCAGATTACCATTTAATGACCACCCCATCCTAACACATGATGGGTTATATTCATCACCAAAGACCCCGTTCCCCTCCCTTTCTCTGCAAGGCCTCCCTTTCAAGCAGGTCTCACTTGAGAAAGCAAAGCCTAGACAGACTCTAGGAATCACACACTGTTCTTTTACTGACAGGCATCCTTTCTAACCTGGCAGACACACATGCTCACAGCTGGCACACACATCATAGGTGGTGTGATGTTGTGAACTTTCCACTAATCAATGGAAACACAGCCATGAGAACATTTATATTCTAAGCAGCCAGCAAATATTTGATAAAGGGATTATTTCCTTTGCTTCAGGGCAAAAATCCAAAGGTCATGAGCAGAAGAGACCTCGACGAGCCTCCATCTCCCAAGCAATGCTAATGGTAATTCTTAGCCATCTAAGCACACATAGAGAAATCACAGGGAAATGCCAGCCTCGGAGGGAATAAACTTAGAATCATCAGCTTCCATAGCAAGGCTGATAACACAATGTCTCAGCTAGATTTCACATAATCACTTCCACAGAAAGAGACACAGTCACAGTGTCGGGACCAGGGCTCATCAGCACAGGGTGCTGCCAGGGGCGCATACTTTTGTTGCATGTTTATTTAATGTCCTGTCTTTACTATAACAGGAGATTTGCACTCCAGTGTGCTCTGTTTACATTATATACCCATCTCATCCTAGGCAATTGACAATTCTAGGTATTGACAATTCTATCTGGAGGTATCAATTTGACTTTCCCACTGCATTTCCTCATTCTTGGGTATGTGACAACAACATGCCAACGACCCAGACACCTATACAGTACGGCATACTGTCTCATCTGCAGGCTTGCTCATACTGTACAGCTGGTACAGCCATAATAAGATAGTCTTTTATGGGCTAGGGATGTTGAAAAGGCAGAATCTGAATTTGGTTTCAGTTACACCTCCAACTATGAAAACCACAAATGCAGATTAAATGTACATGTCAGCAAACATGTAAAACTGGAGACTTTTTCTGACCTACAGAACTAGGCAATGCAAGAGACAAGGCAATCTAAGCTTTTCAGCTCCAAAGTGCTGCAATAAAGAAGAAACAAGACGTACAGGGTATAGCTCAGTGATCCTGCACTCATCTAACATGTAAGAGGTACTGGGTTCAAGTCCTAACACTGGAAAAAAAAAATCCAATGCCATGCCAGGCACCAACTAGACAAATTAGTAGTTCAGATCCAAATCTTGACTTACAGGCTCCCCAGGTGTCTAGCTGGTCAGATTTCAGCTTTGAGAGCTTTGACTACCTGAAGTTCTGACAGAATTTATGGGTTGGAATTTCTACCCCTAAGCTAGGATCTCTGTTTCAATGTATTCCCTTACAAGTGAATTTTCCAATCACAGTGTAAATGGACCAATCCACTGAGCAGCTAGAGTCTGGGTTGGGCTGGTTAGTCCCCTGAGCCTGTCATCAGCTGAAGAGGAACAGCATTTTGGGGAGAATTACAGTCATGCTCAGGAGTGAAGGAAGTTAGTCAGCTGCAGGAACCCTGAGGAAGGACAATATGTTTCCATGGAAAGTGAAGGTGGCAAAAATAAATAAACATCAATAACATGGAGGGGTTTTTTGTCTACAGTCATTCCCTTCCCGGACTGGGGTTTTGTCTCTTCCCTAAATATTAATAATATATGAAAATCAAATTTACATTCATTGCCTAAAAGGCTTTGTTAAATTCACACACCCCGTGAGAAACTCATCTAAGAAGATTGCTCAAAGCATCTTGAATCTCTGGCTATGGTTTTGCAAGGTTACATAACGATAGTGATTATTTAGTTCTGCACATATCTGTACCTACATTCCTGAATTGAATCTCAATATTCCAGAGAGTCCATCACCATTTCAACCTTCTTTTCTGAGCTTACAGTACATAGTTGATGGCCAATGATGCTAGCTGGCGGTGTGGTAAGGAAGGCAAGCCAGGGGGAGGGGTTGGAGGTTAACATGGGTCAAAAAGCCCCCTCAGTAACAAAACAAAAAAAAAAAAAAAGGCAGAGTTGTCGTGGCATGAATTGAAGGAAGGAGGTATGAGTGGATGGGAGGAAAGAGAGAGAAGATTAAAATTATGAATAGGAAGAAGGCAAGAAAGAGAAGGATGGGAGGAGGAAAAGAAAATGGAGGTAAAGACAGAAAGGGAGTGGAAGGAAACAGCACAGGACAGGGGATGAGAAAATGTGAAAAACACGCAGCAAGGACTTACCCCTGTGCTTCCGGGTCTTCCATTTTTATTCTTGTTCTTTCTCTAGTTCCCAAACAGCTCTTGGTGCCTTACAGGGTACACAGCACCTGGTTCCAAGATTGCTGGCACACCTACAGAAGGTGGTGTGAATCGCCCCTACTACTAGACTGGTGCTTCACCGGTTCACACCTATCTCCTAGAGTATGGAGCTGTCACAGATCTTCAGGAGTCAGCCCTACGAAGCTGTGTTTCATGACCCAGGGTATAGAGCGCTGAGGGATGTGTAGGCAAAAGCCAGGGCACTACTGGACCTCCGCCAGGAGCTGTGCTAGGAGGTCCTCTCCTCTTATTAGCCCCAAGGAGTCACATGACATTCTCAGTCCACTGGTGTCCTGTGCAGCCAGCCCATCAGGGAACCCAGGCTCAGAGACTCCGCAGGGCAGGCAAGGGCAAGGGACTTTGAGGATACTCATTGGCATCAATCCATGGCTCTCTCCCTGCCAAATCCCCTAGACTGTGACATCCCTCCTCTAGCTACCTATGAGGACCCAGTGACTAGAAACAAGAATGTCTAAGACAATAAAGACAGGTAGGTACCCCAAACTTACAAAGGTACAGCTCTTTGTAATGACTTAAAAAGCAAAAACAGCCCAGGCTCCGCACAGTGTCCTCTGCTCTACTGTCCCCCTTTATTCTCTAACAAGAGCCACAACATAAGGAATGCTGGCATACTTTTTAAAGACATTTTTCATGGAGAACACACTTACTGATGAGAAAGGGGCTCTGGGGTCTACTTTAGGGAGGTCTGTGTACCCCTGAAACTGGATGTAGACTTGGGAGTGCAAATACATATGTCTGGTGCTGAGCATCTTTTTCAGGGGGCTTGTGACCCAAACAAGATTTGAAAGTCCCCACTCTGTGCCCTCTATGGGAGTAAAGTAAGTTATCAGAGGCTTCTCAATCAAGCCAAGAAAACAGTGCATGCTGACTTTGCCAAACACAACAGTTTTGTTCTTATTTAAAAAACAAAAAACAAAAACAAAAAAAAACATTTTCTAGGATTAAATTGTTTTTGCTAAAATAACAACTCGATTTTAAAACCTACCCTCTTCATCTCAGATATAAGCCTGTCTGTCTGTCTGTCTGTCTGTGCTCAGCAGCCCTAAAGTCACAGCCATCATCTGCTAGGGAAAGCCGTTTAACTTGTGAGTCTTCATTAAGGTGGTTCCCGCACCTTCACAGCTTTCTGAATTAAGTGAACTCATTCCCAGGTGGACCAGCCCTGCAAACGTTCCCACTTACAAACATCCCAACAGATGTAGACCAGAATGTGGTTTTGTGCACCACCTCATTGTCCTGATTCTTAAAACTGAAGAATAACCAGGAGTCTGTGAAATATTTAAGTCCCAGTAGCACCGCTGGGCACATGAAGACTGATTCAATTGTTACAGAATAAAATGAAGCTTAGAAAAACCGGGACGATGCACTTGAGCAAGCACCAACACCCAAAATAATGGGGAAATCTGCCTTATCGCTTTATTTTTAAAAAGCAGTTTGCAGACTCCGTTA
Source organism: Peromyscus aztecus (assembly GCA_902168405.1). Taxonomy (NCBI): domain Eukaryota; kingdom Metazoa; phylum Chordata; class Mammalia; order Rodentia; family Cricetidae; genus Peromyscus; species Peromyscus aztecus. The sequence continues at coordinate 16,784 of CABHPQ010157732.1, forward strand.
ATCACTGTTCACATATGGCATGGCTGTCGCTTTTATGAATCGGGTCTTATCTTGGAGAGATTTCCCTCCATCACCTTTCCTTTTGTACACTGCACTGTGAAACAAGCAATGGGGGTTGGCTCTGAGGGTCGTGATGCTCGGATCAACGCCGGCAAACAAGGTCGGCCGCATGAGCTCAGACATGAGCACCTTCATTGCCAAGCTACAGAAATGATCCTGGCTCTCACAAGATAACAGCAACCTTTCCCCACTACGGCTTTACCTTGATCACAAGTGAGAAATTTACAGTCCTTCATGGTGAGTAACAGATATATTCATCGAGCTGTGTGAGGGCAGAAATTTAAACAAATCTGATTCCGAATAAGATCTTGTTTAGGTCGTAAATTCCTTGGAGACGCTACCTAGATTGTGATTCAAAGTAATAATCATATCTGCCTGTGATATAACCCATCTGAAAAATAAATTAGATGGAGTGTCCATTACTAGGGCATGTATATATGAATATAAGACAAGGTTTAAAAATCAGATACTTTGGACTTCTCTTCATATCTTGGAAAATGGAATGATATAAGCAACAACTGGAAACTCGGGCTCCAGAAAAATTTGCCATCATGATCTCCCTTGACACAATGACATCACTGTACTGAACTATCTATCACACAAACATACCTTATGCTTTCGTCCTGGACTGAAAAGTCACCTCTCTGCCTCTAGCCCCACCACTGATAGTATTTGGAAGTTCTAATAAGATCAAGAATTCTCAGACACAAAAAGCCTAAACAAAAGCTGCCTCTCAAGTGGAAAGACTAGGCAGTCTATTCAAGCAGCACACCTTGTGTCTGACTGTCCATCTGCCTGTCTGTCTGTCTGTACCTGCCAGTTTCTAGCACATGTGGGAAAGACCATTCGAACTTGGGACCATTAAGCACATCCTCACCACCACCATGGCTCTCTAAGGTAAGATAATTGCAAATTGGAACTTAAGAATCAAAGAGTCAAAATTCCATCCCTTTATGTTTCTTCTCCCAAATTGGAAAAAGTGGTGAGGGTCCTACGTAAGCCAAGATCCTAGGAGCAGGCTCTCTTGTCTCAGTCCAGGGCTCCTTGCAGTCTGCCTGTTCTCAGCCATCCATCCCACACAGGGAGTGAGTCACTTACCACAAATGGGAGGCAGGCTGAGTTGCTCTGTCTGCACCCAGTGCTCCGGAGGTTGGAGTGCCTACGAGGAAAACCCTGCAGCCATGTAGTATAACGCAGAGGCTGAGGCCAGAGCTCTGCTCCCCTCTCAGCTGAGCCAATGTGTCTGCCTCCCAAATGTCTGAATTAATAAATAACTCCATGGTCAAATCTGCGGAGCTGAGCAGATGGAAGCCCCGGCTGTCTCCTCAGGAGAGAGGGCAGTGGGAACCTTAGTCCCTGAAGGGGGCACAGTATACACTCTGACTTAGGAGTCAGCCACCCTGAGTTCACTATGGAACACCAGCCTGTCTCCCAGGATGACAAGTCTCATCTTCTTCTGGAGGGTAGAGCACATTACAGGCTACCCTCACCGTCACATCTGTTCCACTCCCCTCTTAACAAGTAATGAATTTGTAACAGCCATCCTCCCCGGAATTTTTTGAAACTATGGGGAATGTTATTTCCACCTGTGATTTTAGTACATAAGTGAAGAGACCTTAGGCACTCCAAGCACTACAGAGGACCGCTGAATACATGCAATAAGCGTGTTCTCCAACCCCGTCTCTAAAGATAAGCTCAGAACAAACATCAGGCAGGATTGTGATGATTCCCTTGTTTCTCTCCAGGTGGGATACTATGACAGCAGATGCTCCTGGGTTTTGTGTCCATCTAATAATTTAAACTGATGTGGAGCAAATCTGACTGACGGTGACTCAAGAGACCCCCACCAAGGATGTTGCTGTTTATTTATCTCCTCTCTCACTATTTTAAAGAATAGCCATGCACAAAAGCCCAGTAGAGAGCAAATAAGATATTTTGATTTTATAAATAAGATGATAAATCATGCATCACAAATCATTAATCTCAACCTAGATAGTCACACAAATCACAAGCACCTACTGTGTGCAAGCATCACAACCAAGTTCAGGTACTTAGGTATTTGACCCATCATCTATATTTCAGGATGATACTCCCTTGGACATTTTGAAGAGTATATACACTTCCTATCTAGAGATGGTGAAATCAAGGTACCCCCAATACAGGGTTTCATAGCCTTTTTCTACAGAATTCTAGAGTGCAGCCTCTGCAGGCAGTTCAGTCTGTATCGCAGCTTTTCAGCTCTGCCATTGCCAAGTGAAAAGAGTGATCTGCAGGAATGGATATAAGTATGTTCTTATGAAACTTAATTCGCAAAAAAAATGAAATCTCTACAAAAAAAATCAGTTTAATCACAGGCTATAGTTTGCTGGTCCATGTTTTCATAGATTACATTTGACAATGACTTGGGGGACAGCAAACTCCCAGTTGCCTGAGCCAAGTCTTATTTCACCTCAAACTTCTCTTAGATACAAAACAGAACATTTGGAGAGTTTACATCACAGCCAGAAGTTGGGGTTCGTTTAAAACACGGGAAAGGAGTGGGAATCCTAAAGGGATTGTCACTTGGCCATCTAGGCTTAGAGGTAAAAATGGTACCTTCTGGGTGACTAAGCATCAAGTTTCCCTGGGCAATCTGTTCCTCCCAGCTTAGGGACAGCAGTGTTCTCATGTTATTACGCAGTACCATGCAAGTTCTCTCTCACTGCCCCATCTCCATGGGAAATGACCCTCATTCATTCCTGCTGAAGGCTCCACGTTCATTTCTGGGCTTCCCCAAACAGAAGAGGTATTCGGGGTCAGGAAGGTCTACTCTGGCAGGGGTGGTAGAAGTGAGGAAGGAGGACTCGGCTGTCTCCCCTGCTAATGCCTGAAGGAGAAAGGGGGCTCTCACAGGCAACCTAGCTGCACACCTAAGAGGGTTCATTATTTTGAGTGAGGGTGTATATTGTTCACCTGAGCCTATTGATTCCAGAGTTTTAGAATTCTGAACAAGTAGCTCACATCCTAAAAACAGCATGAGAAACTCAGTTAAAAGAGATGGCCCTCGTGGGACAATCACAGACTCCTGCTTGAAGTGACATGACAAGGAGGTGTGACTTGCCAGCATGATCACTCGTGCTTGGGTATTCCTGCAAGCGTTCCTCTCTAGAAATGCATTTTCTGTACACGCAGGTGCTACACCAAAGGACCCAAACAGCCTGAGGTCAACTGGTGCGTTTCAGCTTCTACTAACAATGACAAATAGCCACACAGCATCACCCTTCATGCGTTTGTTTATTTGTGTGATGGATGGTACCTGTGACATAAAACATCTGGATAGACATTTTAAAAGCTGCCCCAGGAGCCAGCAATCCAGATGTTTGGTGTCAAAAAGATCACAGTCAGATGGCTGCCACCTTCTCTTTTCCCTAACTTCCCATCCAAGGAGCTGTTACAGCTGAAGAGCCACACAATCCTGAGATGGGGACCCCTTTCATTCATTTGTCTCTGTGAAGATAGAAGGAGATTTGAATTCGTCAATCACCAATTGAGACTCACACTGAATTATGTCAGCTCCAGTTGGGTTGGTTTTACTCACTAGCACTTAATGACACCATAAAGCACTCAGAGTCACCCAGAGCTGATGCTCAACTCAACAACACGGACCATTACACGTCAAAGGAAAATACCTACTAGAATTCCTCATTGCCATCGGATAAGGAATTAAAATAATAGGGATATGCAGCTTTTCGTTAACCCACGATTAAACACAAATCAGTGAGCAGCAATGCAGAAAAGCCTCCAGCCCTCTTAAGCCCAGTCATTCCCGTTTCTCTCCATGTACTGACATAGCAGAAATACCCCTCAGACAGCTCTCCCGGGCCTCCCTTGCAGTGGCACGGACCCTGGGGGACACGAACGCGACACATGTCACAAACTTGTGTGGGTTGTCACCTTTTTAAGTGCCTTCAGCTAGGACTGAACTCCCTCCATGGATGACAAAACCGCATCTCAGTTTGGCCTGCGATTGACACTTTAACTCCTGCTTTCCCTTTATACAAACAAATACTTCAATGACTTAAAGCCCAGCTCCAAAGCACGCCGGCCTTTTGCTTAGGAAATCATCATCATGAGAGAATGCAGGCAAGCAAGGCTTTAAAACTGAGCCTGTGCTTAGGAAAAAAGACATTTGGGGGGAAATGAGACGTTTCCCATTTTTGAATGTTCCAAAAGTCATTTAAAAAAAACAGAACTCAGAGTCTGGGAAAGGTGTTATGATTTGAAACAGGCTTTAATACAGCAATCCTCAAAGGGCAAGTGCCTTTGCTTGTAATACAGTAAATATTAATATAGCAACGCACATGAACAAAACCCCATTGAGGTCTTCGCTAACTTTAAGAGTGGGAAGGAGCCCCGAACTGGAAAAGCTTGAGCAGTCTTGTTTTAACAGGAGGACTGTACTTTTGGAGTAAAATGGTGCTTGCCTCTGGCTTGTGCACCCACCATTTAGTGTGTAATCACAGCCAAGTCCGTCGGCTTCTCTGATCGTCTATTTTGTGCAGATCAAACCCATTGTGTGTCTTCCCTGCTGAAACAGAGCAGCCGTAAGGGCAGGGCTCTGTCCCTCTTGTCCATTCTATGTCCCCCAGAGCCTCACAAAGCACATTTCATGGTACTTGATAAATAATCCTGGACCGGTGAGCCGCGTGGCTCTGAGAATGAATAGGGTAATGTGTGCACAGTACCATGGAAGGTACCTGGCACACAGTAAATGCCATAGGTGCTCAGCAAATGCCAGATCCCTTTTGTTTTTTGTTTTTTGTTTTTTAACCACTAATGTTCTTCCCAGCTGAAGCACAGGGGAGAAAACACATAACTGGCCTGTATTAGGTAAATATTTAAGGTGCCAGCTCTCAAAGTGTGGTCTCTAAACCAGAAGCTCAACATCACCTGGGAAATGGCTAGAAACACAAAGTGGCTTGCTCCCATCCTGAGCGTACTAAGTCAGAAACCCAGGGTGGAGGGCCAGCCACAGTGTTTCAGGAAAACCTCTAAAAGACATTCATGCTCAAGTGTGAGATCCACAGCTCAAAAACAGTATTTTATGCTAGTAATATTTTATACTTTCTTTTTAAAAGATTTATGTTTAACAGTATGTGCGTGCATGCATGCATGTGCATGTGTATGCATAAGTGTGTGTGTGTGTGTGTGTGTGTGTGTGTGTGTGTGTGTGTGTGTGTGCGTGTATTCCCCTAAAACTGGAGTTATAAGTAGTTGAGCTGCTCAATAAGGGTGCTTCCTGAATTTAGGCCCTTTAAAAGAACAGTCCATGCTCTTAATTGCTAAACCATCTCTCCATTTTGGACTTTCATGGTGAGAGAATGCCCACCATGCTTACTATGGCGGGTGGCCATACTTTCTGGACACAAGTTAAGAGATTTTTAGTCTAATGCAGTAACTGTCTGTTGCTGGCCTTGTGAAGGGCAGGGGCTGATTCTGTGCTCAGCTGTGTTCCTGAAGCCAGTGGTAAGCATGTCCTTGCATCTGAAATAAAACTGGGACTAGCAGAAACAGGAAACTTGAACTTAGAGAAGCCCCAGCTTGGGTGTCACATCATCTTTGTGCCTGGGAACATGAGGGAACATGTTGAGAACAGCAGAAAGGGAGAAGAGATACAGGAGGAGGGGTAATTGGCTGGCAAGAAGCTGTAAAAAGTGTCTATTTCGTTGCTGATTTCAATAGCTTTATAACCATGCTCCCAACTTTTCCACTCCCCTGCAACACAGCAAACCAATACCACTAGGAAATCACTTCAGGCTACCTTCTGAGAGATGTCCACAGCCAAGAATAGTTACAGTCTGGATACTGCAAGATTCACCACTATCCTGGCACTGTGGTTACCTTCTGTTTACATCTACAACACTTCAACAGGACAGGCAGAGCCAGGATTTTAAACCCAGGGACATTTCACTCAGAATTTATGTCCATCATGATCAGGCAATCCTATCTGACTATCTGACTGTACAGGAGCATTGCCCTGCAGAGTGTTCCAGTGTGCCTTCTATTGCTATGATAAAGACCATGACCAAAAGCTCCTTGGGGAGGAAAGGGTTTATTTGGCTTATATGTCTGCATCATACCATCATTGAGAGGAAGCCAAGGCAAGAACTCAAGCAGGGCAGGAACCTAGGGGCAAGAACTGAAGCAGAACCATGGAGGAACTCTGCTTACTGGCTTGCTCCCAGTGGCATGCTCAGTTTACTTTCTTATATAGCCCAGAATCACCCACCCAGGGGTGGCACACCACCCACAGTGGACTGGACCCTCCCTCATGAGAGTCCACAGACTTGCCAATCTGATGGAGGCATTTTCTCAGCTAAGGTCCCCTCTTCCCAGATGACCTTGCCTTGTGTCCAACTGACAAAAACACAACCAGCACAGAGACAGAGCAGGACATTTATGAGGGTCAAAACCAGCCTTTTAAAACCCTATGATCTTCAGGCTTAATATCTAATGTATTTACAGACACAACTACGTATGCTGACATATAGAACTTCACACATCTATTCATACTGTGTAATTTAGAGCAAACAATCAAGGCATGGGAGCATTTTAAACAAATCTCAGTGGTGCAGAGTAACTCTCGAGTGAGCACATGCCTGGCCTGCACACAGTGCACTTGCTAAAGAAATGAGCATAGACAGGATGATAGGCAGAGGACAGAGGCCTTCCCTCCTCTGTGAACTAAACTAATGATAGACTGACAGAAAGCATTTCAAGAATGGAACAACATACGTCAGTCTGTCATCATTCCTTAAGCAGCAGAGACTATTTATGAAATAATTATATTTTATTAGGTATTGTAAGTAACTAGAGATAATTATACAAAAGGATTGTGTGGGATACATGCAAATAATGCATCATTATAAAAGGGAGTGAGAGTCCAAAGATGTTAGCATCCACAGATATCAGCATTCATGAGAGTCTTAGAACCAATGGCCCAAGGATACCAAAGAGTGGCTGTACTTTGTGTTCAATGGCTTTAGGTCCTCCAAATGTATCTTTAAAAAAAAAACTTAACTTCAATATATAGTTGCTACCTATAAGAGCTTGTGATATGCCCTGGGAGTGGGTATGTCCATACATATCCATATTACAAAGCAATGATGCCATAAGTAAGAAAAAAGGAATAGGGAACTTGGGTGTAACTCAGTGGTGGGGTGCTTTGCCTAGAAGTGCAAAGTCTTGGTTTAAAGTCCCAGAACCATGGGATGAGGAAGGTCGGTCCTAGAACTGCGGAAAGAAGGAAAAAATAAAGGAACGAATAGAGGGAGGATGAGAGAGGTCATCCCAAATTTGGGGTCTTTTGGGGGAGAGGATTAATTATGTGTATGTATGTGCCCCCGTGAGTTGATGTGCATCACATGCATTCAGCTGCACAAGGAGGCCAGAGAGCTCCTTGAGCTGGAATGACAGGCAACTGTGAACTGCCTGATGTGCATGCTGGGAACTGACAGCCAGGTCTTCTACAACAACAGCAAGCACTCTCAAACACTGAGCCATCTCTCCAGCCCCCCAAATTTGGTTACTTTTCCTCCCCGGTTATATTGGACATTGGAAAAAATCATTTGTAAAGCAAGACTAACCGTAACTAATCCATACAACATTACTTTTTATCAATTGCATACGTATTATGTTTATATATTTGAATAATTTCATCTTTTAGGCAAGGTAAATGTGAGTGAGAGTGATGGTGAGTGCTTTTGTAAAAAGCGCTGTTTGGGGGCTGGGGACAGGCCTCAGCTGACAAAATGGCTACCATGTAAGCATGAAGGTATGAGTTTAGAACCTTTGAATCCATATTTAAAAAATAACCAGCCAGGCACAGTGGCAAGCATCCACAATCCCCTTACTGGGAAAGCAGATACAAGAGGATGCCTGCATCTTGCTGACCAACCAGTTCAGCCAAACAAGTGAGTTCCAGTTTTGGTGAGAGGCTCTATTGTGAAAAAAATAAAATTAAATTTTTTTTCCTGAGGAAGTCAGAGAAAACCAACTCTTAGTACATACTGAGGATGGACCCACTTCTAGATTATCTTCAGTCTGTCCATTTTTTTTTTTTTTTACAAATAAAGGAATAAGGCATAAAGAGGTTATGCAATTAGGCCAAATCCAAACCACCCTCAGAGTGATAGAGCCAGGATTGAAACCAAGCCTATAGTGTCACAGCCTAAACCTTTATTATCCTAAAAGTTATTTATTTGTCCTTATCAAACTACATCACAATCCACTGATTTCTCGGCGTACACTCTATACAAGAGACAGAGAACCCAGAGTGCTCTCTCCACACACCATTCCATTGTGTTTTGGAAGGAACTGCTAAATAGCTGACATTTTTGAGTTCCGCTCTAAACTAGACAGAAGGGTCTGCTCTTATTCAGAGAGTACTACAGAGGACCAAAGCATAAGCTGAAGGGTAGCACAGGAATGCAGGACCAGAGTTGAGGAAGCCTCCTTCTGTGTAACCTGGGCACCAACTGGTCCACGTGTCTCTATGCCTTGCTGAAGCTGTTTCCTCATCTAGAAAAAGAGACAGGTGTGGTGGCTTGAATGACAATGGCCCCCATAAAGCTCATTTATGTTAATGCTTAGTCTTTAAACTCTTTCAAAGGATTAGAAGGATTAGGAGGTGTGGCCTTCTTGGCAGAAGTGTATCATTGGGGGTGGGCTTGAGGTTTTAAAATCCCTAGGCAGGCCCAGTCTCTCTCTCTCTCTCTCTCTCTCTCTCTCTCTCTCTCTCTCTCTCTCTCTCTCTCTCTCTCTCTCTCCTTGCAGATCAGAATGAAGCTCTCAACCACTTCTCCAGCACTATGGCTGCCTATGTGCCAGGCCATGCTCCAGGCCAGGATAATAATGGACTAAGCCTCTGAAGTGATAAGCAAGGCCCCAATTAAATGCTTTTTTTATGAGTCACACACATACACACACACACACACACACACACACACACACACACACACACACACACACACACAAATAATTAGAAGGAATTAAATCAGGCCAGAAGCTATGGTCAATGTTAATAGCTGCCCTAAGTCTACTGTTTCCAGATTTTCCTCTTATGACCCCTTTGCTCCCATAGGACTCACAACCAATATAAATCACAGAATTGAGGAGGCACGATGGAAAAGAAGTCTGGCCATGGTTTCATTTTGGCTGAGTCTTTGTTTCCTCATCTAGAAAACCAGAAGGGTGTTCTCCAGCGTCCAGCACTCTAGCTAGACAGCGCTAACCCACGAGCTCAGAGGTGCAGGTGCCTGGCTTTACAGTGGCGTGAGGCCAGGTGCAAACCAGTGGGATTCTTCCATTTTGTCTCTAAACTTCTGCCTTTCAGTTACCTGTTGAGTTAATACAAAAGGAGACAAGACAGAAAAGGAGGCGTCCTGCACCCTGGTGTTGGCCAACAAAGTCAAAGCTGGACATGGCAATGATAAAATATTGTTTCTGCCTTCAACTGTTCTTATTTTTTTATTTTAATAATATCTGCATTGAATATATATATACCTTTAAATATTGAAAAAGGTTTTTTAACCATGTCTATGGGTGTTATGCCTGCATGAATGTTTGTGAACTACATGCATATACCTGGTACCTTCAGGTGCTAAAATGAGACATGGGATCCCCTGGAATTTGAGTGACAGACCCTTGTGATCAGCTGTGTGGGGTGCTGGGAGTTGAACTCAGGTCCTCTGGAAGATCAGCCTGTACTCTTTACCACTGAGCCATCTCTTCTCCAGCCCTGCCTTTAAATGTTTTAAAAAATAGAAATCATGTTTTGATTGATTGTTTCAGACATACCATTTAGTAATTACTATGCTTGATATGTTTCTATTGAATTCCCTTCTAAATCATTTTCCATATAAATGCATTAAGTCAGTTACTTAAGTATTTATTTTATTATGGTATTGATGAAACTAGTATATACAAGGTAGTCGGACAACTTGATTTGATTTATGAATATTAACACATTTATAGTATGTTAAATATATTTGTTAAATATACTTGTGTGCATGTGTATACATATGGACACACACATATTTTGGTAGAGAAGGATAGCTGAAGATGGTGGAGCACACTTACAATCCTACCTTTTAGAAGATTGGAGTAGAAGGATGAAGAGTTGGAGGCAACCTGGGCTATACAGTGAAACACTGTCTCAAAAAAACATAGAGGATGATAGATAGATAGATAGATAGATAGATAGATAGATAGATAGATAGATAGATAGATAGA
>CABHPQ010157733.1:12749-29841 GCA_902168405.1 Peromyscus aztecus
CTGACCCCTTGCACTGACCCTCACGCTGACCCCTTGCACTGACCCCTCATGCTGACCCCTTGCACTGACCCCTCATGCTGACCCCTTGCACTGACCCCTCATGCTGACCCCTCGCACTGACCCCCACGCTGACCCCTTGCACTGACCCCTCACGCTGACCTCTTGCACTGACCCCTCATGCTGGCCCCTCGCACTGACCCCTCATGCTGACCCCTTGCACTGACCCCTCATGCTGACCCCTTGCACTGACCCCTCACGCTGACCCCTCGCACTGACCTCTCATGCTGGCCACTCCCACTGTCTCCCACTGGCCCTTTGAGCTCATCCCTTGTGCTGTTCCTCGGCACTGGCCTCCTGTGCTGCCCTTTGCGCTGATCCTTACCTGCAGGAAGTACCTGGGCTGTCGAGTTTCCCTCTGCAGAGTGGTCGTGCTGCAGGGAAACGCTGGGGTCTTTGGCCGTTCGTCCGTGTTCTTTGAGCCCTGGCTGTCCCAGCTCGTATCTACAGACCTCCATGGAAGACTCACACCCGATAGAATCTGAAACTGAGTGGCACTTCCTGAATGTGCTGAAGAACTCAGCCTTGAGCACTCAGGAGGAGCCCATTTCAACACCTTCACAATGATGCTTAATTTAAAAAATTAAAGTTTAAAATAAACTGCACTTTGGATTTCGAAACAGTTTTTCTTAATGTATGAACTGGAAAAACAGGAAGGAACAGACAAAACAATTCAAATGATAAAAATAAATCTAAATGTGACTAAAGAGTTGAAATAACCACAAAGGATTCAAATCCATACTAGTTCACCCACCCAGAAAGCTCTGATCTCTTCCTTTCAGGTTTTTGACTGTGAGATGGACAAACAGACTGGCCTCTGACCCACCTACCCTGCACTTAGCTTTGGCCTTTGTTAATATGTGCAGAGTTAATGAAAGGCTGAATTCCAGGGTGTAATATTTCCAGGGTGTAATATTTACTCTTGCATGTATACACCATGTACTGTGTGTACACAGTGTGTGCACCATGTGTGTGCATGTGAAAAAGAAAGACAGGATGGAGAGAGAATCTAGGAAAACAAGTACCAAAGCCAGGTGTGGCTGTGGCACTGGTGGAGGCATCTCCATCACCAGGGAGGCCGAGACAGGTGAATCTCTGTGTTTGCTGGCTGACCAAATCAGAGCTGTAGTCTGTGAGCTGTGAGAGACATGGTCTCAAAAGGTGGGCAGCATCTGAGGAACTACACTGGAGACTGTCCTCTAAGTTCCACATGCAGAGGCACACACACACTAACACACACTACCACATACACTAACACACCTAACACATAGACTGGTACACTAACATATATTAACACATACTAATACAGTAACATTCACTGACACATTCGCAGCCATATACACTGATACACCTAACGAGACACACCAACATACATGAACACACACACTAACATGTACACTGATACACTAACATATACTAACACACAATAACACACTAACATACACTGTAAAGCAGACTAACACATGAACACATGTTAACATGCATTAACACACACACTTACACAGAATAAAAACACTAACACATACACTGACAAACACAGAAGAAAATACATGTCCCATGAATTTCACCCAGTGACATCTTTAGAGACAATAAGTTTGTCAAATGTTATCTTTGCATTCTTTTCTCTCCCAGGTAAGTTCTTTCTTGATGTTCATGCCTTTAAGAAAAAGCTTTGCTGGCCGCCAGCCCCAAGTGTCTCAGACTCTGGTCTCTCTTGTGCTGCTTCCTCTAGGGGGCTGGGGTCACGGCCTTTCCCTGGGATGGTATGACAGGCAGAGAACGTCAGCCTCGGAGGACTGAGAGCTGCTACAGAGTTGGGCAGGCAGCCGGGTGTTTAACACTTCTCCCATCTCCATCCTGGTGTCAGTCTTTGGTCCAATTCCTTGTGCCTGTTTTTTCTTTCTCCTATACTATGGCTGGAAGTAAGACTCCAGAGCAAGACTCACCATTTGCTTTCTCTACTTTGTACCTCAGAAGCAGGCAGCCTCTCCCAGAACCACAGGGTGGGGAGGGGGGTTGGCATCTTTGGAGACGGCCTGTTTTCCAGAGAACGGGCTCCTGGTTGCATCGTTTCATTTTCTTTCTGAAAAAGGAAGCTTTTGATGACCCTTCGAGAGTCATTTGAAAACTGCATTTTGATCAATGTTTTGGTTTTCAACTTGATTATTCTATATTTTTGATTTCATGGAGCAACCACTGAGCAAATAAAGTCCTTATTGGTTCTCTGAGACTTCACTTGGATGAGTTGGGGCTTGCTCAGTGAACCTCACAGGGCTCACACAGGCAGCCTCCCAGACAGCCTCAGTTAGTGTCACAAGCTAGCCTCTTGGTTGTGGTGGTATACTCAGACCTCCTCCCAGCATATTTTGAAACAAGCCTGGCTATCAGCGAGTGGAGGTGTGGAACTTATTCTGAGTTCATCATTTTCTTCTTTTCACAGGTAAAATCAGCCATCTGGATTGGGAGGCTCATGGGACACTGATGGACAGTATGCTATTGACTTCTGAAGGAGAGTTTTCAGGTTCCTGAGCACAGAGCCAATGACTCATAGTCATCCTCGAGGGCAGAAGTCAGGGAGCAAAGTATATGGAGGACTTTGTCCACGAAGAGGGCTGTAAAGGATCACATGTTCCTCCACGAGGGTCCCTGCACGTTCTGCATCTCGGAACCCTGTGCTGAGGTCGAGTGTTCAAGTGTTTGCACATCTTCTTTGTCCCTTGAACTTGGCCACCTTTGTCCCGTGCCTCTCCTGTGACAACAATCCTGACCCTCATTTTATATCTGTGCTGTTATTTCCTATTTTCCCCTTTTCTGCATTGTATGATGAACTCATTGACATACTGTTAAAAAGCTCTACCCCCTCCCCCAGTCAGGCCAGATTCTAAAACACCCTAGGGCAACTTCTCCTTTCTCATGTGTCAAAGGAGGACCACTGAGGCAGTGCCATTCTCTTGGGCTCCTGGACTCCTGCTGAAGGGATCACTGTTCTTACTAGTGTGAAAAGTCCCCCAAGAGGAACCCTCGAGAGGCCCCTCGTCTGCTCCCATTATTCTCCATTAAAAATAGCAAATGGATATGGCGGGGAATTAGACAGCGTAAATGTACATAAACAATCCTCCACCCCCTCGTGTAATCTTTGCTCACACTTCTGTGTGTTTGCTCAAGTCTAGCTTTTTCCATGCATGATATACTTCACTTTTAAAAATCTTACATAACGTCATCATCTGCATATACAGCTTTGTATAGGCCTTTGCACCAACTATTTTATCGAAGTTATTTTCTTCACAGTCTTCACAAGCATTATCAGTAATTCAGTAATATTCAAGCCTCTAGCAATTTCCATAATGTAGGTCATTGATAGCTGGCTCCACCTGGCCATCAAAATGAACATCTTTGAGCATGCCTCTTCTTTCTGCATTAAAAGCATCGAGAAATCTCTCTAGGATACTAGATTCTTTGGGGTATCTGTTGATTATCAAACCACTTACAAGACCTTTTTTCATCAGTGTATAGAAAAATAAGAATTACTAACAACGCATAAGGCATAAGATATGTGGAGCTCTCTCTATTAAGACATGGTATTAGATTTAGCCTTTCCATCAGGAAGAAGCCAGTGTTCTTGTTTGGGCATTGCGGAGTGTGCAGGCATTGGTGCCGACTTTCAGCGGTCATCTCTCCGAGCGCTCCACTCCTCCTTGGACCGGCAGCATCTGGTCAGAGGAGATGTGCTAGGAGAGCAGAAGGTGCTTTAGCACTTGTAATTAGCTTTTCAGCTTTTTCATCGACCGTACACTTAGCATTGGAGGAGGGACCCTCAGCGGGAGGCCGGTGAATGAATATTTAGAAGAATGACCAAAGCATTAAGCCAGATGTGTTTATTTTTATTTGGTCTGGCTGGTTATTCACACCCTGCACAATGTTAGCAGAGCCCAGAGAAATAAAGGATGCCTGTTACTTAATCCCACCCTGACCTCACAGGGCTCTCATTAGGGTTTTAAAAGCAGAGAGTGGATGAGACGAATTTACATAATGAAAATGACCAACGGATGAAAAGTTGAGCATTTCTCTGTTAGCAAGAGCATTCCATTTCCATTTCACCCTGATGACCAAGGTACTTGCCATGGCTGAAACCACCAAGAGGAAGGGTCCATCCTCTCCTTAGGGATTTGCAAAAAATAAAATCTATGACAGCACATAGACTGTGTGGATATTAAGTCCCAGGCCTTTACCTTCAGCTGAAGTAAGGCACCTGAATAAAAGAAGTAAATGAAATTTAAAATTCCCTGTAAGACCAAGTTAGGCTAGTCTGTCTGCCAATCCACACTTAATGAATGTGTCCACATGTTCATAGTTCCATTCCGTGTCTCAACTGGCTTAAGAAAACAGTCTTTGCACACATTATGCTCCTGTTGACCCTAAAGAAGAATTAGACAATGGTCAGAGTTTTCTCTTGTTCAGTGTGGAACTATCAAGCTTTCCAAGTGGGATCTCCACATGCTTACTCTGCAGGATGTATGCGCATATGACATTATTTCTACTGTATCTCATGAAAATATCACGTGTGTTTGGCTGTTTGTCAAATCAAAGGTGCTAGCTACATCCTTCAGTCTGGTACTAACCATCTGTAGACTTGTGCACAACTCCAGAGAATCCTGCAACATGTCCTCAACCAGTGTGCGAGAGCATTAAACTATGAAGGAATGGTCCTGGTTATGTGTGTCATTCTAGTGGGAGTGGGGAAAAAAAAGTCACTCACCGAGTTACAGTTGCTCCTAAAGGGATTCGGTTCAGAGTTTCAGGGCGGATAACTGGACCACCCTGGGCGCAGGGAGAAGCAAGCCCAGTGGCTGGTACTCAGCATCAAGAGATTTCGATCCTGCGGTAATCCTGGTAAATGTATTAACTACTTCCCCATTGCTGTGGTAAAGCACCATGATCAACAGTAACTTGCTGCGGGCATGGTGACAGGAGCAGAGACCTGAGAGCTCACACCTTAAACCATACACACACACCCAAACCAGAGAGAGCAAGCTCGAAGTGGCGAGGGCATTTTAATCTCAAAGCCAGCCTGTAATTTCTCCAGCAGGACCACACCTCCCGAACCTCCCCAAACAACATCACCAGCTGTGAGTCAATTGTTCAAGACCACCACAGTAAGTTTTGCTTAGGCACCCATCTGTAACCTAAGGGTCTCCTGTGGCTAGAGTTTTCCTGCCTGGCCCACAGTCAGGATAAATTTCTTTCACCTGCCAGTCCCACCGCTGCTCAGACCCAAGCAAGTAAACACAGAGACTTATATTGCTTACAAACTGTATGGCCGTGGCAGGCTTCTTGCTAACTGTTCTTATATCTTATATTAATCCATTTCTATAAGTCTATACCTTGCCACATGGCTCGTGGCTTACCGGCATCTTTACAAGCTGCTTGTCCTGGTGGCGGCTGGCAGTGACTCCCTCTGCCTTCCTGTTCTTTTTATTCTCTCTGTTAGTCCCGCCTACACTTCCTGCCTAGCCACAGGCCAATCAGTATTTTATTAGCAACACATTTGTCTTACAGAACATCCCACAGCAGTCTCCAACTACTGACCCAGAGGTATCCCATTGTGTTCCCTGTGCTTTGTGAGGTTACAGGGGTTTAGATACAGGCTTGTCAGCAGGCTGGCAGATCACCCTGGGCTAACATGGAGTCTTTCATTCACAACCTCACTCCACAATAGAGCCACCTGTGCCCAGTGTGGGACGAGGGTTGCTTGGTATAGTCATGTCCCTGCTAGTGTTCCTGAGTCTTTCTTCTCCAAAGGTGCAAGTTTTTTATTTTCCACGAGGAATCGGGGAAATGCATCTTCCCCCACCTGCTTCTTTGTGGTCTGCAGGAGACTGAGCATGTGGTTGTCATGGAGACGGTTGCTGCCTACAGCCTCTGTCTTAAAAACAAGCTGCTCAGAAGTCAGGCCCTTGGTCTGTGCTAGAACTAGGCATCCTTCTTTACCCTCTGCTCCAAGCATGAGGACATGGGGCTGTATTCTCCTGAAGACAAAAATTTCAGTGTTTGGCAGCCTACCCCATTTTTCTGATCAGACACCTCTGAAATTCAGGTAGTTGGGGTCCAGCTGGGCTATGTGAAAACACCCACACCTACCGACCGACAGCACCAGTGCATTTGATCCGTTTGCATTTTCCCTACAGAAGTCCTGTTTGTCAAGTCCCCCTCGCTCCGCACACATGGCCGTGTTTTTGTATCTCTCCTGTAAACACTTCATTGGGAAGAGAAGGACTTCAAATAATGGGGAGGGATTGGCAGGCTCCGCTTTCTACCATTTTATAAACCTTTTGGGGTAGAAGAAGTGAATCTAAGACAGAGTCAATACCAAAAGGTGGAATATTAACTAAATATTAACTAAATGCAGGGTGGGTTCGAACACAGAGAGACTGAGAATGAGGATGGGGGGTGGTAGTGAACGGGCTCTCCCAGGATGCAGCCTTGCTGTAGCAATGAGATTGGCTTCCTCTGAACTCCCCTCAGGGAGACCATCTGGTCTTTGCACTTGGAGTTTGCCTCAAGAAACAGGATGAGGTGGGGACAGAACATGCATGATGGATGATGGGTAGTCACTGCTACGTATCAGGCAGTGGTGGGGCATTTGAATTCATTGGAGAAGCTTGTGAATGCAGGGAGAAGAGAGAACAGCTGAAGAGGAATGAGTTAGAGGGATGAGTTGAGGGGAGTATGTTTAGGACCCCTCAAATTTGCGCAGCAGTACAAATCTTTTTTAGAAGATGTGTATAGATCTGGGTTGACCTAAAACTCAGGCTAGAGCATTTGTCCGATATGCATAAGGTCCTGGGTTTGACTGCTAGCATTGTGTTTATACACTCATATGTGCCCGACATACACAATGTAGTCAATCAGATCAGGAAGTCATGAGAATCTTCTAGAACATGGAGGTCAGGCTGTGAGGTCCTGTATCTCCATTATGGTGACAGACATATTCCTAGGATTCAGGGTGGAGCCTCCCTTCTCCTCTCTCAAGTAATCAGTGACTCCCCCATGACTGTCCTGCCCTGAGTCCTAATACAGGGTGTTGGGGGACTCAGTAGCCCTGCCTTATCTCTGTAGGCTCATTGTGTGACATCCCATGGCTATCTCATGTCAAGGCAGCTGTCTGGGCATAAATGTAGTTTATGCTCAGTTGGTAGTTGGTAGTCATAGTAGTTGCCCAAAAGCCCTCTTTCCCTGTGCTGGGCGTCATGTCTTCCCAGCAGGAGCTGACCACTGACCACCCAAGCACTCCATCCCCCAGGAAGAAGACCAAACTACTAGTGTTGAGCTTATGACTCATGGATTTTTCCCCTCCTATGCTTCACACCTCAGTAGATCTTCTAGAAGAAACTGTAGAGACTCACCCAATGATGGGACAAGTTGCCTTCACTGGAAGCTTCTGTGCCTGAGGAGATCATGCAAGCACTATGTCTTGATTTGCTTGTCTGTAGAATGGCCTCCTTTCCTCAGAGGGGTGAGAGGATGTGATGTGGTCGCGGGGGGTTCTGGGGTCTTGGCATGGCACTTTATTATAGCTCATGTTAGCGTTCCTTACCTCTGCCATTCTCTACTATTCCTCTTACCCAAAGTTTCTTCACTATCGTTCCCTCCGGCAAACTCTTAGGCTTCTGTCAGAGCCCAACTTGAAGGTCACGGCCTCCAGACAGCCTGCCTAGAGAGCCTCTGCTCACAGAGCAGCCCCTGGCATTTCTGTCCTGTGGAGCCTCCCTGACTCCTCCACTCAGGCACCCACAGGTCACCCATGTTAGGTGAAAACTTCCGGGCCTTGGCAGACCTATAACCCACTCCTCATCTGCCATCCTTGTTGGGATTCTGTGGTTATTGGTCTCCAACATAGTCTGTTTGGAAGGCCCCCAGGTTGGGCTGTGGAGTGTTTGAGGGAGAGACCTTGTTCCAGCTGGTTTGTCTGATTCATTCTGTATGGACACTGCAGATGCCCAGAGGGCAGTGTGGTTGAATGGCACCACTCTTCAGCATGCCCCGAGATGCCCTCCAGGCTCTTGTTCCTTCTCTTTTCTTATCTGGTTGAAATATTTCCAGCCCTAGCTAAGCAGCCCACCAGTTCTTCCTCACAGAAGGATGGAAGCCAGTCTGTGGATTTAATGACAACCCTGGCAGCCTGTCTTGTGGTACTGTGGTTACTGTGGCAAGGTTCTCTAGAACCAATGAAAGGTGTCTTCAGAATGGGGTTTATCAGGAGGCTAAGAAGTCCCACAATCCACCGTCTGTGGTGATTTCAGTTCCACCCCAAGTCCTGTCTTATGAAACAGGGCTGAGAGGGTTCAAGTCCCAGTCCAGGTGCCAGGAAAGGTGGGTGACACAGCTCACTAGTCAGGAAGTGCAACCTCTCCCAATTCCTGCTATGTCCAGGTCTTCTGGGGATAGAGGATACCTTCCACCCCAGGGAAGGAAATCTCTCCTCTGATTACAGTAATGCACACACTAATCCTATCCTGCAATACACTCTAAGACACCCAGAAATAACACCAATCAACTGGAAACAGAAAACTCACCATCCCAGGTCTCTTTCTCCACTGGATCAGGAGCTTTTTACAAAATAAAGACCTGGACTTTTTCATTCATATATTAATCCATGCATTTGACACATAAGTTGTTTGCATCATTGTGGTTGGATACAGACCTGAATCCATAGTGAACAGCTGTCTACCATAGCTGTCATCTAGTCATGAGCTATGGTGGGGCTTTAGTAAAAGGGATGTGGAAGCAGAGAGGAGGCTCCCAACTAGCTCTGAGGAAGAAGGCAGGGAGACATCCAGGACCCATGATGGGCAGAATGGAATTTACTGAAAAGGAAGGGTTGAAGAACACAGAACACAGTGTGGCCAGTGGTTGAGAAGTAAGCTCTTATTGTCTCCCACCTCCAAATGCCACCTTTGGAATACTATGTAGTCCACCCGTGTGCTATATTGGCTATTGGAGCTTACAAGTCACTGGCAGCCTTTGCACTTTCTTGTTCTGGGCAAATGTTTCATGATGTGAGCCTGTGCAATCAGCCTTTGTATGTCATGGGTGGTTTTTCCAGGGGCAATAAAAGCAACTGCTGAAGTAACTGTATGGGGCATGAGGGTCCTACAGGACACAGAAGACTGTCCAGTTGTGAGGGTATTGAAGCCCGGAATGCATTCTTCACACAGCAGAAGACTTCATTATTATTTTTAAAATAACAAAACTTCAGGACTCTACATTAAGAAAGAGTCCAATAGCGTGTTTAAAACTTCGGAGACCAGGAGTAGTGTGTGTAATGATTTTATGTAAATAAAAGTAAAATTCTACATGCTCTGGGTCTGCACTAGATCCTCTGCGCACATGCTGTGATTGTTTAGCTTGAGGTTTTTGTGGGACCTCTAGAGGTGAGAATGGGGCTGTCTGTGACTCCTCTGCCTGCTCTTGGGACCCTTTTCCTCCCACTGGGTTGCCTATTGCAGCCTTGGCAGGAGGGTTTGTGTCTAGTCTTACTGCACCTTGTTATATTGTGTTCAGTTGGAGTTCCTGGTAGGCCTGTTCCTTTCTCAAGGGAAATGGAGGAGCAGTGGATCTGGGGTAGAGAGAAGGTGTGGGGGAAGGGGGGAGTGGAGGGAGGAGAGGCTGCAGTCATAATGTGCTGTATGAGAGAATAATAAAGAGAAAAAGAAGTTCCACATGCTCATTTGGCCAATTGCTTTCAAGTAAAATCTACCACTACTAATAACAACCCCAACAATAATACTAATCAGTGTTTCCCAGTCTCTTGTTCCTCAGGGGTGAGATGTTCCTGTCCCTGTTGGCTGTGGTCCTCTCCCAGCCTCCCCTTTTCTTCTCCTTTCCTTTTACTTTGGTGCTGGCAAATGCCTGTAATGCCTCATTAATTTTTCTTACATGAGTGAAGAATAAAAGAGCAATCATCCTTTTTAGATGGATAGATGGCTCCTGTCTTCCGTCTTACTGCTTCCAGCCCCTGAGATATCTCCTTACAGAGGCAAAACCACTGCCAAGCGCAATATCCCTGGGGCTTTCTTGATTTTGCTCTGTATGATGGCTGTTCTTGGTTGTCAACTTGACTACATCTGGAATGAACTAAAACCCAACATTGGCTGAGCACGCCCATGAGGGATTTTTGCTTAATCCTTTGAAGTGAGAAGACTCACTTCTAATGCAGATCTTTGAGATGGGAAGACACACATTTAATTCAGATCATTTGAGCTGGGAAAACCCACCTCTACTGTGGGCCACACATTCTGCTGAAAGACATGAAAGAAGGAAGCTTTCTCTCTTTGTCTGCTTGCCCTTGCCTCACTAGCAAGTCCATTCCTTCACTGGCAGTAAAGTCCACTTCTTCAGAATTCTGGTGTATACTAAAAACTAGCTGAGACATCCAAACTTGTGGTCTGAACAACTACTGGATTCTTGGCTTCTACTCATAGGCAGTCATTGTTGGATTAGCTGGACCACAGCTTGTAAATCTTTGTAAGTCATATATTCTAATATATATTCATTCTATAAGTTGTTACTCTAGAGAACCCTGACTCTGAGACTGCAGCTCTCCAGTATCCTTTTGGAAACAGGAAATGCACATCATGGGCAGCCAGCTGTCAGTTTTCAGATACATTAAGCAATGTTTACATGCTTTATTCTGAGATGAGTACCCTGGAAATGATGAGATTCTGGATTTTGTGACATGGGGACAGGAGGGGAAGGGGACTTCAGTATCCCCAGAAAGTCTACCCTAATGGAGAACCCCAGGGCAACAGTACACAACAGCCTGTGTTCTCTGCAGAACCCTACCCCCCCCACACACATACACACACATACATACATACATACACACACACACACACACACACACACACACACACACACACACACACCACCCAGGTCAAAGCCCAGCTGAGCTCCTGGCTCTGACCCTTGCTGTTCTTTGGCATCTCTCTGGAGGTTGCAAAGCTCTCGCTCCAAGTGTGGACCATTTCCAGGTCAGGAAACAATTTCTTTCCTGCTCCTGAGAGCCTTTGCCTTGCAGCTCTGAAATCCTGGATTCATTCTTTTTTAGGTTTGCTCTTCTGATCCTTCTGTAATTAAGTGGCACAGTTCCTCAGCCTATTAGAAGCCAGGAGGCTTTCATTACCAGAACTGAAGTGCACATGGCTTGAACTTGGAGAGGGAGGTGAGTTCATTTCCATCAGTTTGATCCAGCACCCACTGTGTGCCTAGGGCTTAGATGGGTCCAGACTAATTCCCTGATATTTCATGGTCTCCGGGATGCAAGGTCCCTTCTGGTGGGTTGGATTGTGACACCTCCTGGGGTTTGAGCCGCCTCATTAGAAAAAGGGGGCCTTGAATGAAATAATCACTCAGGCTGTCCCTTCTCTGGGACACTAGTGTTTCATCTCTGGATAGAGGAAAAGGAGAAAGCCTTTGGTGAGAACATCCATCCTTTCTTCCTTCTTGGTTGTGAGTTTCTCTGAGTTATTTTTGTAAAGGAGGCAGATGTTAGATGAGAGAGACCAGGAATCCTCCTCACACCTGTCCCCTTTCAGTCTGAGAGCAAGGATTCTTGCTCTGCTATTTAGCCATCTTTGAGGGTGGAGATGAAGTAGCTGCTCGTAGGAAAATGAGGGGATGTGTAGATGTTGGAGGTCAGGTAGGCAGCGGAGAAGGAGGCCTGGCTAGCTAGATCTGGAATAGAATATATGGGTTTAAGATGGGAAGCAGCATGGAAGGACTTGACCCCACTCTCTGTGTGTGCATGTGTTCTCAAATCCTTAACTCCAGCCTAGATTTCCACGTGAACTCTGGGTGAGCTTACCCAGATGGTTGTCTGAACTATGTTTAGATTGTAATGCTTTGACCAACTGGCTAGTTCTATGGAGACATCTGCACTGTGTTCTCTCTCTCTTTCTCTCTCTCTCTCTCTCTCTCTCTCTCTCTCTCTCTCTCTCTCTCTCTGTGTGTGTGTGTGCCGCCAGGCTGTACCTGGCAATACTTTTAAAATCTAAGCACCTCTCTTTTTTTCTGCTGCTTGTTCACCTTGGATTGTTGCCTTGGCTTGAACTGAGCAGCAGCAACTTCATCCCCCACTCAAGCATGGGGAAAGGTGGGAGGAGAAGGGGTCCCAGTCCCTCTCATATGACGCCTGCCTTGTTTACAAAAGTAACACAGAGTCTCAGGTGGGAGCCTCTGGTTCTTATTCCCTTCCCCTCTAACGTCTCTGTAGTTAAGGCCAATCAAAATCTGACCGAATAGTTTTCATGTTTAAGACCCTTTAATAGCTTCCTGTTGCCTTGAGATGCATGGTCAGGGATGTTGTCAAGAATCAGTGTGGCTTGGCATATTCCTATTCACTTTCCCAGCTTTATCTGATGCAGGACTCTGTGCCTCACCCTGAACTCTGAGTCTCTCAGTTTCTCATGAGACACTAATAAGAGGGCTTGGGATGCTATTAATGATTACTCTAAAAAACAGACATACTTCAGAATTATCTTAGGCAAACCAAGTGACTTTATCTAGGGCTCAGGATGCTATTAATGATTACACTAGACTGCAGTGATTCTCAGCCTTCCTAATGCTGTGATGCCTTAATACAGTTCCTCATGCTGTGGTGGCCCCCAACCATAACATTATTTTCATTGCTACTTCATAACTGTAATTTTGCTAGTGTTATGAATCATAATGTAAATAGCTGCGTTTTCCAATAGTCTTGGATGACCCCTGTGAAAGGGTTGTTTGTCCTCCAAAGAAGTTGTAACCCACAGGTTGAGAACTGCTGCTCTAGAGCAACAGATACGCAGCAGAATTGCCTTAGGTAAACTGTGTGACTCTGTCTAGGGCTCAGGATGCTATTAATGATTACTCTAGAGTGATACAGAGGAATCACCTTGGGCAAGCTGTGTGACTCTGTCTCTGGGGTGACATGCTTGTTCCTGCCCCAGAACTCTCCTGCCTCTGTCTGTCTGGGACTCTCTTGCCCTGCTTTTCTCTCTCATCCATTCTGAATCATCCTTTATGTATCAATCATATATCAGCTCATATATCAATACTTGCTTTTCCAAAGAGCCTTTCCTAACTATCTCAAGTCCACCCATGTTATACCTTTCTAGAATCTTCTATGAAACATCTTTCTAGTGTGACTGACTAGTTCTTGGAGGGTCTTCATTGCTGCTGTCATTTTCCCTGCACTTATGAAAGCCACGGGTTGATAATCACTCCCCTCTGTTACAGGTGCTCAGCAGTCAGGAACTATGGTGGACCTTGCTCACATGTGTCTCCAGCACATTGGTGACTGAGTCAATGAGAATGGCCTCCATCACTGGGAGATGGTTATTCATTGGTTCCCAATGTGAGAGACTTGCTGCCTGCAATGTTCCTGTCTAACTAGTCAAGAATTTTTGTGTAATGAATACAGCTTTGGAAGACAGAAATGATACCCCCTCAGAACAAGGGAATAGCACACTAGCTTTCCCATTTAATGATAACACATTCTGGAGGAAGAAAGGCCAGTGTGCTGGATAAATGCTTTGGGCTCTGAGGTCAGTTTTCTGTAACACAATTGGCTGCAGACATGGGTAGGATGTGGAACTTTGCATATTATTCATGTCCATGGCAAAACCTGCAGAAACTCCAGCTGTGAGGGATGACCTGTCCTTCACCTTGGATTGTGTATCGTCCAGCATCCATGCCACAGGCACGAGAGGCCTCAAACTTGTCTCGGGTCTTGACATGAATTAATTGGTTTTGACTATTCTGTGTTGTTTGGAGTTCAGTAGCAAGGTGCACGGAAGTGAACCACGTGGGTACTTGGAGTGCAGGCCTCTGATGCTCTTCATGCCAGACAAGAGTCCTATTCCTGGACCATTCTCTGTGTTCTCTGTGATAACCTGAAGCAAGAAACAGTCCCCACCCTCTCCCCTCCCTCTCTCCCTCCTCTCTTATCTCATGTGGGTTAGGCTGGCCTCACATACACTAGGCAGCTAAATATGACTTTGAATCCTCATCCTCTGCCTCCACCTCCTGAGTCTTGGGCTCACAGGAGTATGCCATCAAGACTGGTTGATGTGGTGCTGGGAACTGGACCCAGGGTTTTCTGAGTGCTAGGCAAACCCTCTACCAAATGAGCTACATCCACACGGTGGCCATCTCTCTTTATTGTCTCTCTGCTCTCTCTGTCTCTGTGTCTCTCTCTGTATATGTGTGTGTTTTCCAGTTTTATCATTTGTCTTCCTCTGTCTTTATATTCTATTCCTTTTAAGATGTCTACACTTATTTCTCCCATGATGTTAGCTGACTTTTATAGGGGACACATTTTAAAATGGAAATACCCCTAAGGCTTAGAAAAGTATTGTAGAAAAAGAGACATAATGTTTAGATGAGTACCAGTGCATCTCATATGATATGAAGCAGGTCAGGAGACTCCAGTTCCATTATCTGAATTCGTTTATTCATTCATTCAAAATTCATTTACTTAATTACTGGTAATAAGTCATGTCTCTGCTGCCTCCCAAGGACTCGCAGTCTGAGGAGGAAGACAATTCAAGTTTCTGACAGAGTGAGCAAATCATGACAGCAGAGGCTGTGTCAGGCCTGTGGGGCAGCAGAGGAGCAGGGAGGGTCAGACCATTGTGCCGAGGATCTGGAGTCTGAGATGAGCAGAGCCAGAGGCAGTGACCTGGCCTGAAGAAGGCAAGGGAAGAAGCTTTAGTGAACACAAGCTCTTTGTGGCTTCTGTTGAGGTTTTCCTCACCTTTGCCCACATAACAGGCTCTGCTTCCATGCTTGGGTCTCCCACATCTGGAATGGTGGTCTTGGGGAGAGTCTCTACCAATAATTCTCACACTAGGAGTAGGCGATGTAACAGTTGACAAGAGGAGCCAGGCACCTGCCTCTCTGAGAAGCCTCCTTGTTGGCCCGGAGGGGACCATGTCATGACTGTTCTATAGGGCAACTGGGATGCTGGGAGTGTTCAGTACAGTCCTTGGCCCATGGGAGCCATGTGGCTGCATTTAGACCAAGGAGATAAGGCTGGATTCAGTGATAACAGCTGTAAGTCCAGTGTATGGGAAGTGGAGAAAGGAGGATTATGAGTCTGAGGCCAGCACTGGATATGCAGTAAGTGCCAGAATGAGTCCCCTGATTGGTATTCAATACAAAAAGGTCAGGTCTGGAACCATATGTACACAGACAGCAAAAATGGACTCAGCAGGTCCCACTTATGTCTTTGTGCACACAAATACATTATGTAACCATAATAATCAAAGAAAAAGGCCATCAGTTTGAGAGTGGAGGGGTTATGGGAGGATCTGGAGGTAGAATGGGAAGGGGGGAAATGAGGTAATTATATTTTAATTAAAAATGTATATGAAACAACTTAAGCTAAAAAAATATATAGCTTTCTGGAACCTCACTATGCACTGGTCTCTGATGGAATCGTTCAACAACATGAATTTGACAAAAACCCTAAAATAAAATAAGGCCTAACTTCAATGCCCACCCCCCCCCCCCCCCCCCCCCCCCCCCCCCCCCCCCCCTTCAGACCCAATACCATGGCTGTAGAGAGCTGGACTGTTTCAGATCAAAGCCATATTATCTTGGACTGTCTTTAACTTCTTAATTGTCATTGGTGTCCCACCTCTGTGTCCCACCAAACATCCTTGTGATCGTCAGGTAAGCCATTTTAGGATGTTAGCAGATGGCCAGCTCCCACCAATCCGAGAGCTAAGTATCTCTTCAAACAGCATCTGAGGCCCAGGGCAGATTTCTCTGTTTCACTGTAACCTTGTCAACTTGACGTCTCCATTAAGGTATTTTTAAAAATCCTTTGACTTATGTCTTTCTTCTGTTCTGTAACTATAAAACAAATCTTCATGAGGCGTTTCCATGTCGGAATGGTTACTTGGGCAACTGGAATCAGTGTTCCTGGGAAATAGCCATTCATATTTGTCTCCAGAATAAACTGTCTCTTACTCCCTTCAAGATGAGAGCTGTGTTCTGCATCAAGACATGTGACCTTATGGTGCACCGCACCGAGGGGTTGACCTGTTACCAGATACAGTTACTGAAGGCGTCAAGGCTGCAGAGTATCTTCAGATGGAGGTCATTCAGTTCTTCAGTGGCAGCCATTCCATTCCTCACTTCCTTTGCCCTGACATCATGTGCTGGCATGCTTGCTGACAGTGAAGGCGGAACCAGACACAGGACTTAACTTTAGGCCTTCCGTCCACAGCTTCGTGAAAGGTCACAGAATGGAAGGGTCGGTAGGCCATCTTTCCTTTTCTCCTCCAGGTACTGGTAGCAGATGGAGGGAAGGCTAGATTCCGTATTGGAGGCTGGAGTCAGCACATACACATTAATAGCTCAGCACCAACACTGCTCATGGTGTGTTGGTTTTGATTCAACCCTCCTCCATCCCGGATGCCCCTGGAGGAGTACAAATTGATATCAGCGTACATTAACTAGACTCAATAATTTGGGAAGTGCCTGAGCCCACGCACCCAGAGAATGAGATGATAATGAGAGCTAGACATCACAAGTCTCAGAGACATAACTTGATCAGAGGGCCAAGATTGAACTCCAGGATGCCTGACTGCCTCTGTTTCCCCCATCTCCTGAGTCTTCCTACATAATCTGCTGACTGATGAGCTGGAAGGCAGGATTTTTTTAGGGTGTTAATCCACTTATTTCTCAGATTGTCAGGTCTCTAAATAAAACACAGTTGAAAGATTGAGTTTCTGTCTCTGCTCATTGGCATTTGTGGTGGTAGAGCCACCTGATTCAGCATGCCAGTTCTAGGCTGACACATGGTACTGATGGGCATTTTAAAGAGATGAGACTGTCTATATTAAGTACTTGGGGTATTTCTCCTAGTCTTGAGACATTCAGTTTATTTTTTTCTTTTTCACAGCTATATTTATGGCGGCCCCATGAGAAGCCGGAGATTATTTTCACGTGTTCATGACTGCCTTTCTTGTACGTGTCTCTCACCCTC
>CABHPQ010157734.1:0-27577 GCA_902168405.1 Peromyscus aztecus
AGAGAACAACTAAAAACTCATCATCCTGGATACTTTAAGGTTTGTGTGTTTCTGTTATCACGTACAAATTGTGCTTCAATTTGGAATGTTGATAGTTTTTTTTTTTTTCCTTCTTTTTCAAAGGAGACCTGGTCTGTCTGTGCTGGGCATGTCTAGGTTCTTGGCCTCTTACTCAAGAATGAAACCAAAGCTTGTGCAGATTGCAAAGTAGCAAGGAAACTTTGCTGGAAGCGAAGCGACTGTACAAATCAGAAAGAATTTCTCCACAGAGGAGAAGCAGCCACACGTGGAGGCGCCAGCATGGTCGCTTCCCTTCCTCACCGGGGGCTCCTCAGCTCCTGGCAATGGCCAGCAGCCCTGTGCTGTTCCTGGGTAATTGCTGTCTCCATGGTCACCGGGCTTCCATCCCCCTGCCCCCTGTCTTCTGTCTCCAAGCACTCTTTCTTTACAAGGACACTGACCTCTGGCTTAGGTCCGGCTTAACTCCCCATGACTTGGTGGCGAATAATGGCATCTGTAAAGAAGCCATTTCCAAGTGAAGTGGCCCCCTGAGGTCCTAGGTGGACACACCTTTGGGAGTCCTGCTCCCCCACCCAGCATCTATCTTCTCAGGTCCTTCTGCTGGGGATGCCAAAACCAGATCCAGAAGTGTATGGACCACACTGAGCGTGCGGCTCCTCTCTCCAGACTGGCCCTCCTACCCAGCATTCCGGAGTTCCAGTCAACAGGCTCTGGGCTTTCAGCCAAGCTCCTCTCCTCGGGGATTAACTTTGCTTTGAATGATGAGCTCCAAACACTTGCACTCTGGTTAAGAGAAAAATCTGTGTGACTCAGCAACCCTGAGACAAGGTTGTTAACCTCAGGATCAGGCTCACATTCTGTAGAGGTTCCAACACTGTTGATGGGAACAGAAGAAAGTCACTGCCCGGCCCCCCCCCCCCCCCCCCCCCCCCCCCGCCCCACCCCGCCCCCAAACCCTCAGTAATTCTGTTTGCATTTGATCTTGTGATGTAGACAGGCGATGAAATACTAACCATGTTATCAACCACATAGGAAACAGTCCTGTGTTCTGTGGATGTTATGTTCCACACATATGTTACAGCATCTAGCAACCCTGAGGAAGTGTGCCAGTAAGCGCTTGCAAACCTCACCCATATTAGAATCTGAACAAGGGAAGGCTCTACCTCAGGGCCCATAGCCCTGGTGACCTCCATCTTACTGCCACTCTACAGCTGGCCCTGCTTTCCGCTGCCCCTCTCTAGTTGCTCTCCAAGGACCCATCCCCATCCCAATCCCACCAGGGTTCAAGATCTGCAAGGGACAAACTAACTTGTCACTGTCCCAAAGTATGTGTCAATCTTGAAAGGGTTCTGAGAAGAACTGGGTCTCTGATGTTGAAGGGAGCTCCCGCTGTCTCCTCCCTCCTGCTCGCCCCCACATACACACTGAGCGTTTTAAATGTAAAAAGTACTTCTAAGACATAGCCAGGCACAAACACAAGGCCTAGGAGGCCCTGAAGACCAAAAAGGGAAAACTGTCTCTAACAGACAAAATTCATATAAACAGATGAGGTAGGGATGGTCATCCATGCCTAGCTAGGCTAGGGTAGAACTTGTGTAGTTTATTGAGTTCTCTTCACTGTGGTTTTCAAAACTGACTCCCTACATTGCACAGGCTGGCCAGGAACTTTCCATTCTCCAGCTTCCCATATTGGAATTGCAAATGGTGAATAGGGAGAGTTTCTACCCAGCAGGCCTTTGACAATGGACCTTTGATGGCCTTCAGCTTCCAACAGCCGCAGAAGGCATGAGGGGTTTTGTGGGTCACTAGTCTTAGGAGTCTGAGTAGATTCAAGAAGCTGGGGCAGACAGAAGCTTGGGGCTTTGACAACTGAGAAGTAAATGGTTGAGTTTATACAGACAGACCCTGGACACAGAGGCCCTGAGATGTTGGTGCTGGTTAGAGTCCAGGTGCATGAAACTGAAACTTTTCTAGCTATTTCCGCAAAAAGATGATTCAGCAGCAGAACGCAGGCGTGTTCAGTATGGGCAGGAGAGTGAGAGGATGTCCAGAGCCAACACCAAGCTGGCCATGGGATAGCAGCCTCCTCCCCAGCTCAATGAACAAAGCAGAAACAGGGGGTGTAGCACGAATTGTTAAAAGGTCTTAGTAATAAAATCAAACCTAAAGCCAGGTATTGGGGTGAATGCTGGAAGATCAGAGAAGCAGAACAAGTCACAGCCACCTCATCTTGCCAGTTCCTCAACTGATCCTGTTTCCTCAGACTGGAAGCCTCTGAGTCCTCATCCAAATGGATCTCAGCTGAATTGCTGCTCAAAAGCCTACAAGCTTAACCAGCTCTAGTTCCTGGTTTTCACACCTTATATACCTTTCTGCTTCCTGCCATCACTTCCTGGAATTAAAGGCGTGAGTCACTATGCCTGGCTGTTTCCAGTGTGGCTCTAAACTCACAGAGATCCAGATGGATCTCTGCCTCCAGAAGGCTAGGATTAAAGGTGTGAGTGCCACCATTTTCTGGCCTCTATGTCTGTCTAGTGGCTGTTCTGTTCTCTGACCCCAGATAAGTTTATTAGGGTGCACAATATTTTGGGGAACACAATATCACCACAAGGGGGATTAGAGAGCACCCCCAGCACCCATGGAAAAGCCAGGTGTGCCCACATAGTAGACACCAGGAAGCCTCAGAGCGAGTCTGCTGGTTGGACCTGCTGTGCGGGAAAGCTCTGGGATCAACTGAGAGACTTTGCCTCAAGATACAAGGTGGAGAGCAACTGAGGCTAAGTCCCAATACCCTCAGGCCCTCACACACATCAATACACTAATGCTCATGCACCCACACATTTACGTGCTCCCACACATACACACAGGTACACACACAATACACACCTACACATGCAAAACAAAGAAGTGGCCCCAGGAAAGGCTTGAGGCCTTGTGGGGCAGGAAGCCAGGAAAAGCTGATGAGTTACAAATAATGAGAATACTTAAAAAAAAAAAAAAAATGAAAAACGCCTCTTGATTGAGTGGGCTGTGCTGTGGGAAAACAGAGAACATCCGGATCATTTTGGAGATTAAGATAAAGAGATTAAAAATAGCCCATGTCCTGCAAACCTTTAGGGGAAGGAAACAAAACCCCACTCCTCTCTAGTGAGTGAGAAATAAAGTCACAAACGATGAGCGAGACCCCTCACAAAGGCTCTGGAAAGGACCACAGCTCATCGCTTGTGATGTTCAGCATCTCAGTGACGTGGCAGACGTCAGTTCCTCCACCGTAGCCATTCCATGGGTATGGGCTAACCTTTAGCCACATCTCTGACCCACAGGCCCAGTCTGCTCTGTCATCTGAGAGTCAGTATGGTCACCTGACCCAGGGCCAGGCTCTAGGCCCATGATCTGTGACACTTGGTCTAGGCTGCGCTTTGGGTCTGCCCAGGAGGCCTGATGGCCACTCCCACTCTGACATCACAGCAGCTGTCCCTGTGAGGCCGGCTGGCAGGGCTCTTTCCTGTCTGTGCTCTATGCCCAAAGGCAGAATGTTGAGCCCCTACAGAGAGAAGTGACTAATTAATATGATCGTGACATACCAATATGATTAATTAATATGGCCTTGCTTTTAGGAAAGCTATTGGGAGACGTGTGAAGCTGGCTGTGGGGCTGGTCTTTAACGGGGTGTTTGTATAGGGACCAGGGTGGTTAAAGAAAGGGGACCAGGGAGCGGGAAGGGACGGAGGGAAGAAAGACTGAGAGCAGGAAGTAGAGAAGAAAGGAGAGAAGAGCAGTGGAGGGAGGAGGGAGAGGAATGGAAGGAAGGAGCAGAGGCAGGGAGGGATGGGAGGGAGACCGGGCAAAGAAGGAAGGAAGGAAGGGCCACAAGGCAGGATAAAAATGAAGAAAGGAATTAAGAAAGAGCTTGGAGAAGACATATTTAATTTAAAGAGAAGCCAGCCAGGCCTAGTGGTGTATGACTTTAATCCCAGCACTTGGGAGGCAAAAGAAGGCAGATTTTTATGAGGCTAGCCTGGTCTACATAGCAAGTTCTAGACTAGGCTAGCCAGGGCTACACAGTAAAAAGAAAAAACCGAAAACAACCCAGGAGCAGATTTCGGCTGGACTGGCTCAGAGCTCCTTTGGGCTTCTCCCTCCTGAAAGCCCAGACATTCCCATCAGGTGTGGCTTAGTTTCTCTCTCCCGGAAAAGCCAATGGGAACTGGGGAACAATGGAGGCTCCTGACACCAGGGCTAGCTAGCACAGACAGTACCAAGGGGACACACTGCAAATCAAAGCCCAGTCCCACCAATGCATTAGGGCCTGGGGACTGCAAGGGTCCGCCCCCTGCCCCCACCCCTACACCAGGCTGTCATGGCAGCACAGCCTGCCGCAGTTCTGGGTCTGGCACAACCTCTCCACCTCTGGACTCTTAGGAAAATATGTACTGGCCCCCAGGGAGGCTCCAAGAGTCCGACTTGTTGGTGTGTGGGGAAGGCCCACTCCTCAGTCACTGGAAATGCCACTGGCTTAGACCTACAGCACAGAATGGGGACAAAGTCTCTTCTGTGTGGCTCTAATCAGGAGGCTGGAGTCCCTGTAACAACAACACTCTACAGAATGGATGGGACACACTTGTCATGTTCAAGTGCATCCAGCTGCTCCCCCCAAATGTCCCCATGTCCCCATTGAATACGTACCTGAATATGACCAACAGAGTTGTGTCTTCATTAATATTTTAAAGGAATGCTTTCCCCAGGCCCAACATGAAGCTGGAAGGCTAGGCACATGCTCTCTTTCCCTGACCTTGGCCTTCGCAGAAGTAGTGAATGCCACCATGGAATGGATATTGCAGAGGTAGCTGAGGGGCCGGGTGGGCAGATAGAATTCTGATACAAGCATCTCCCACCTCAGCTCTGCTGCAGACTTTTGTGTCTCATTATCTTTTCTTCTGGAGATAAACAAAACGGAAATGAAGCTCAAAAAAACGCACCAGGCATTTGCTCAAGCAAATAACGAATCCAATTTAAACACTGCTCTTGCAATTCTTTTCTACTTTATACAGTTGGATCTGACCTTAGGGACCAGTTCTACTTCTTGGGAGGGGTTGGGATGCCTAGTCTCAGAGCCAAACATGGCTCTTAGTAATTTTCAAGAGAGTGCATCAGAAGTGTGAGCTATTTGGGGTAGACAAGACATATGGGTTACTTGAGAGAGCAGACATTGTGCGCATGTGCTATCAGGGTTGGGGTGGGGATAATGTCATTAAAAAAATTCATTAAAAAAAAAACCCTCTCTACTTTATATTCTAGGGTGAATTTCTCCCTTCTTTCTACTCTTCTTCACACGTGCCCTGGACTTGGTTCACCTGTGATTTCCACTGTGAGTCTGTGAGTTTCAAAGCTGTGTCTTTTCCTTGTGAGCCAGGTCCTTTAACCTTTAAATCCCGTCATCCATAGAGTCATTTTTTCTTCCTAGACTTGAAGTCTTTTTTTTTTTTTTTTTTTTTTTTTTTTTTTGAGACAGGGTTTCTCTGTGTAGCTTTGCGCCTTTCCTGGAACTCGCTTTGGAGACCAGGCTGTCCTCGAACTCACAGAGATCCACCTGCCTCTGCCTCCCGAGTGCTGGGATTAAAGGCGTGCGCCACCACCGCTCGGCCTGACTTGAAGTCTTTATGCTCCAGACATCTTTAGCTCTTTCTTCACTCTCTAAACATCTGTCTGGTTGTCTTCCCATGGACATTTGCTAAATAACATGGTTTATTTGGGGTGTCTGGTTGTGGGAAAACTCACCCATCCATCAAATGACATTTTAAATCCCGTGCTCTTTTAACTTTAAAGAACCAACTGATTTCCTTATCTTCCACAGGATTTGCTGTTTGAGCATGAGCCAAGGACCTGCAGGGACAGTATCTAGGGCCCCTTCCCTGAATGTTCTTATCGGGCAAAGTTTACAGGCAGAGAGCAGACAGCCAACAAATGGTAGCAGCCTCTGTGCCTTGTAAGGCTTTTCCAAATGATCTTATCCCCAAAGCTCCAAGAGGATGCAATTTCCCGTTAGCGGTAAGTGACATGGTGATGTCCCTTTTGCTGACCAGAGCCTCAGCTCCTACGCTTTTTCTTTCTATATACTAGTTCAGTCTTTCCTTTCCTGTGCCAGGGAAGAGGGAATCTTTAAAAATAACTTACAAGTTATTATTTGTGTGTGGATATGTGTAGATCTGTATGTAGGTATTCCTATGTATGTTCAAGTGCCCACAGAGGCTGAGAATAGGGAGTCCCATCCCTTGAAGCTGGAGTTACACCAGTTATGAGCCACGTGACATGAGTGTTGGGAGCTGCATTGCGTAGGTGAATTGAGTGATTGTCTTTATCAGATTGGTCGATGGGCATGTCTTGGGGAATTGATAATAGATGTAGGCAGGACCAGCCTACTATGAACCATTCCTTGGCAGGTAGTCCTGGGTCGTATAAGGAAGTTAGCTGAGTACCAGAGTGAGCAAGCCAGAGAGTGAGGCCAGCAATCAGGTTCCTCTGTGCCATAGAGTTATAGTCTGTGGTTTCTGTTTCAGGGTCCTGCTTGAGTTCCCTCACTGATTTCTCTCAGTGACAGATTGCGACCTGAAAGTATAAGCCAAATAAGTCCTTTCAATTCCAAGTTGCTGTTGGCCAGTAAAAATACATATAGATATAGAAATAGACATCAGATTATATATATTAGCTATTTTATGTGAATGAGTATTTGCCTGCTTGTATGTCTGAGCACCATGTGCTTGCCTGGTGCCTGTGGAAGCCAGAAGAGAGCGTCAGATCCCCTGGAACTGGAGCTATGGATGTTTGTAAGCCACCATGTGGTGCTGGGAATCGAACCCTGGTGCTCTATAAGAGCAACTAGTGCTCTTAGCTGCTAGGCCACCTCTCCAGCTCTCTTGGCCAAAATGTTTTGTCACAACAACGGAAAGAAAACTGGAAGAGGGTGGCTGAGAAAATGGCCGAGATGCTCCTCACTCTCTCTCCTGGGTTCTCCCTGTGGGTTCAGAGCAGAAGAAACCATCTTAATTATTTATTATAGTTGTTTCTATTGTTTATCACCTTACATATTTTATGCCTGACACATACATGGCCTAAACATCTTTCCCATAAATCAAAGATGACTCATATGGGTTTGTGGAGTTAAAGTTTTTTATCCCCACAGGAGCACATAAGTATGTGGGGTGTTTCTGTGGGTTTCCTTTGTGGATGTTGCAGTGGGATGCTCATCTACGTGGGGGGCTGGCCTGAGGACTGGGATGCAGGAGGAGGACAAGGACATCTCAGGAACGTAGAAGCAGCAGTAAAAACAGGGGTGTAAGCTTCTCAGCTATCAGACACATCTCCAGATCCCAAGAGGGAAATGTAAGCCTTCCACACAGCTCAGAAGCCTGGAAGGCTCAGCGCCTCTCTAATCCTCTCACTTCTCTCCCCTGGCTGGCCCTGGACTACAGGAGGACCAGGACAGGACTGTGGCCAGAAATGAGGGGCAGAGGTAGGCACCTCCTCCCAAAGTTCTTGTGAACAACAAACTGTTCCAGCACCTGAGCTCTGATGTGGAGCTCAGAGGAGCCCAGGATTTATTCCCATCAGAGACAGAGTGACTGCTAGACAGCTGGGTCTGTCAGCTTTACAGAGACTTCCTGGCCTGAAACCCTCTTGCCACAGGATGCATCTGAGTTACCACCCACAGCTTCTGTTTGAGGGGTCTCTGGGGGCAATAGAGACCGCTCATCCCTTCCTTTGCTAGCTCAGTGACGAAAGAGTAGGGGTGAGTGAGTCAGACGTGGGCATGAATTGTCACACATAGATCAGGGTGTTTACATCCAAAAGCAATCGAAAGAAAAAATAACTTGTTGTATCTCTCGGCAAGCTGATGACTAATCCTTCCCTGCAATGTGTTTTAGCTAAGAAGTAATAACTCTTCATTAGGAGGCTGCCCAAGGGGGCCGAGCTGCCATGGCAACATCCCTTCAAACAGACAGACGTTCATGATTCCCCTAGGTATCTTTTCATCTGACACCTTTCCAGAACATTCAGTATTTGGACCAGAACATAGATGTATAACATATTTGTTTACAAGAATAGGTGTGTCTGTGGCTGTGGCTGAGTACCTGAGAAGGGCAGTTTATTAATTTATATGGGATAGAGCTATATTTGGCCCTTGGTTCTGGAGACTAACAAGTCTGAGAGCATAGTGTTGACATCTACTCTGCTCAGCCAAGCTCTATTATGGCACAGCAAAGGATGTCACATGGTAAGACACAGCAAGCCAGCCCGAGGAAGTGAGGGTCCTAACCAAGCCAGTCCTGTGACAACCTATTGTTTTGATAATGCTGGAATAGAGGAATGGAGGGGACATTGTGCCTTGATCACCTCCAGAAGACTCCACTTCTCAGCACTGCTGCCCTGGGGCCCAGGTTTCTAAGGCTTGAACTTTGGGGACTGTATAGCAGGGTGTATATAAGTGAAATAGATGTGTGTGTGTGTGTGTGTGTGTGTGTGTGTGTAGTAAACAGATGACGTTTCTCTCTTGCTGCCAATTCACAAATAACTGTTCAGAGGCTTATATTACTTATAAATGCTTGACCGATAGCTCAGGCTTTTTACTAACTAGCTCTTACATTTAAATTTACCATTTCTATTAATCTACATTCTGCCACGTGGCTCGTGGCTTGTTACCTCATTTTCTACATGTCCTGCTTGCTTGGTGGCTAGCTGGTGTCTCTCTGACTCCACCCTTCTTCCCCCCAGCATTTTCAGTTTGTCTTTCCTGCCTAGCCTTATTCTGCCTTGCTATAGACCATCAGCTTCTTTGTTAACTAATGAGAGTAATATATATTCACAGCGTATAGAAGGATTATCCCACAGCAATATATCACATGTAAATACATATTGTGTAATAC
Source organism: Peromyscus aztecus (assembly GCA_902168405.1). Lineage (NCBI taxonomy): Eukaryota > Metazoa > Chordata > Mammalia > Rodentia > Cricetidae > Peromyscus > Peromyscus aztecus. The sequence continues at coordinate 8,943 of CABHPQ010157734.1, forward strand.
ATATGCATATATTATAACAATATATTGCATGCATACATGTGTATATACATACTATCATAACACTACCCTTTCCATCCTGAAGTAGAGTAGTTGTGATCACCTACACAAGACCTTTATGAGATCTGGCCTGTTAATGTTCCTATATAGAGGACTAGGAAGAATTCACCAGGCTTAGAAGACACAGGACTCCCTGATACCCTCACACAATCCCTCCTCTCCCCAAGATACTGATCACCATTATATATAAAATAAAGAGTTCTTTGGTCTGGGACTGTGTTCAACGTGTTTGCCTTTGAGTAGCCCATGCTCCTGTAAATAGTCTCCACAAACTCACTGGCTCAGTCTTGGATGAACACTTCTCTTTGGTTTGCTGATGTCCCCTCCATCTGGGATGAACTGATGTCATTCATATCTCCCCATGAAAGTCCCATAACAAACACATATGTGTATACATGGTCTTAGCAACCCGGCTGCCCTCAGATGTTTTCTCCAGGAGGAGGTACCACAAAAGCCTGATCAAAGCTCCTCTTTAACTTTGGCTCCAAGCCCTGGGAGCCAACAGTTGCAGGCTCCTCTGACTCAAAACGGAAAGGAATTCCAGAGATGTGACCTCTCCCACCCTGGTGTACTGGCAGCCACACATGGAACCCTGACGGGAAGGAAAGCAGCTGCACCTGTGAGCTACAGAGTCCTGCACCACCCGGGGAAGGGGAGCAGAGCAGGGAGGTTGTTGTGGAGCCCCCAGTCCCAGGCAGGGAGAGAGTGGTTTACATGCATTATGTTCACCTTCTACCATCTCTTCCTTTGCGGGCCAAAAGAGTTAAAGCTGGATTTGAGACTTCAAGGACAGTCCCAAGAAGGCAAGGATATAGAGAAGAAGGCAAGACTTCCAGCAGCTTCCTTCTCCTGGCCAAGGCCTCCATGTGTCAACCAGTGAAACAAACTAATGTAAAATCATACAGCAACAACATCACTGTGCTGAGAAGTATGGGTTCTGTGTTAGCAAGGAACCCCAAGGTGTCTCTGTCCCATCAGGCAGCCTTTCTGTAGCAGCCAGATGATCATAAACATTGGTCAGGACGCGTAATCACTGATCTATAGGTTTTACTCAACACAATCGGTGGTCTCCAGACTCAGGAAGATAGCTGTTTATGTTACAAGATGGCAGCCTAAATCTCATGCTGAGAGTCTCTTTGAAATTGCAGTCCCGGGTTCCAGTCACTAATGTTCACTAGGCCTTTATCAGACACACTCCATGATCCTCTAACCACCCTTCCCCTCCCCAGACAGCAAATTCCCTGTGGGTGGACGTGCTGGCTAAGGAAGAACTTAGAGGCACCTGGCATGCTCCCCTGTGCTGACTGCATGACTGGCGTTCATTCATTCACAACATCCCTAAGCAACTTGTGTGCCAGTGAGAGTTTACATCACAAAAATGAGACCCTAAAGCAGAGAGAGGGCGAGGAGCTTGCCCAGGGTCACACAGCCAGTTCGAGAAGGAAGCATGAGTCACTCCCTGCAATTCCATGGTGGCTCTGGGCTATTTTCTGCTATACTCTTCTGTCTATTGGGTCTCAGAGCCCTGAAAGCAACATGTCACCTCCTGAGAGCTCTTCTGGTCAGCCATTGTTAGAGGGGAAACAGAGTCTAGGGAACATGGAGAGAGGCTCTGACTAGTCACCGCTGCACGTGCCATGCCGATGGTGATTACAACCTTGACTTAAGGTTTGAGTTTGGACCATCTCTGTCTACAGTCACGGTAAGAAGCAGTCTTGTCCTGGGGAGACGGTTCAAGGGGGCACAGTGCTTGCTGCGTGAGTGTAACACTCCCAGTTCAGATGCTCAGAGCTCACACAAAGCCAGACTCAGCAGCCCACACTTGTACTTCCTGTACTCTTGTGGCAAGTTGGGAGGCTTACCTGTTAGGGTGAACACCCTGCCCCCCACACAGTGGAGAGCAAAGACTGATACCCAAGACTGTCCTCTGACCCCCACATGCACTCTGTGACACCCAGTCACCTGCACTCATACACACACACACACACACACACACACACACACACACACTCATGGTCATCCACGCACATGAACATACACATGCACACACATCATACATGAACATACACAAACATGTAATCATCCATAAATATGTGGCTACACACAATAAAAGACTAAGAAGAAAAAAAGAACCATTCCCACTGTACTCTTTCAGGAGACCTCAGAAGAGATTCTGCTATAATCTAACCTTCATGGAATCTGTGGTTCTCAGAGTGCTGGGATAGGGTTCCCAGAGAGGCAGGATTTGGGAAGCATAGAGAGCCACAGAACTGGACACCAGAACACGTTTACAGTCTGGTTCTCTCCCTGAGGCGTGGTCCAGGCAAGGCTGGTTTGAGCCCATGTTTACACTACAGCTCACAGATGGTCCTGATAGTTCAATAAATACCTATCACAAACATGCTGAGTGGAACCCCTGTTCAAGGCCCGGGGATCCAAGGTGATAACAAGGGATTGTCCTGCTATCTGTGAGCTTGTGCTGAAGTCAAGAGAAATCGACCTGCAGTGAGTAAGCGATGGGTAAGGAAGATGACCTCTGACAGCATTGTGTGTGGTGAAGGAGGTCGTGAGGGCGAGCACTGATGTGACAATGGAGAGGTTCGAGGAGACAGATAGTCAGGAAGCTCTCCTAAGAGATGATGTAACCGAGCCTGATAGAGCCAACAACTCTAAACTCATCTGAGAAAGATGGTTTCTGGAGACAAAGAGAACGGGCTCTGAGGTGGGGTGGTTTTGCTTCCCAGGGACTGACCGCTAACACCGTTCTCAGGAGCCCATGGCCATAGCCTTAGAGTGATCTTGTTCTCTGTGCAGTGACATGCTCTGGAGGGTGCTAGACAGGAAGAAGAAAGAGCTTATCTGCTTGTAAAGAAGACTTGATCTCCAGGCTCCTTCAGCAACTTCAGAAGTCCTGGAGACGGATGCCAAGGTCAACTTTAGCACCAAAAGATGCCCCTTCTGTCCCTGACTTACTGTGTTGAAATAAGGAAAGCCTGACTCACTAAGCTTAAGTACTGCAAAGAGTTGTCCCCCAGCCTTCACAGACACAAAACCACCTAATGCTGCAATTCTGATCATAGCGTCCTCTTTAATTAAGAAAGTATATCAAACATAAAAAAAGACATTGGGTCAAAATGGGCAAGCCAGCTTCACTTTAATTGATGCGACTGTAGCCATTCAGATATTTTATATTTGTTAGTAAGCCTGCGGGGGGGAAGTGGACACTCCAGGTCATCAGATCAACAGAAAGGGAGCTGCTGGTCTAATTTAGGTCTCATTTGGATGAGGGTTGGCTGAGAGTTCTGTAGGTCAGCTGGTCCGAGGTCATCAGAGAACAGAAGACAGGACAGTGATATTTCATATTTAAACCTAGCCACTCACACCCACGGGAGGTAGAGCCGTGTGGGTGTCAAGGCTATTTCACTGTTAAGACTGGGTGGAAATTTGCTGCATGGACCATAGTTCCATGCTTCGGTTACATGACGCTCACCACAGGCGGCCGCGCAAATGGACTCCAGCAGCCGCCTAATTAGGTGACCCCAGCTAGGGGAGACAGGGTCTGCCATACTAAGCACTTTCTCATATCCTCTCCAGGCTCCTGCTTGCAGTGGAGGCTGTAATGCTCGGTGATTTACACCTGTCTGAATTCTACCTTTGGGATGTCAGAGAGGGCCAGGAAAATAAAGGAAGAAATTGCTTATCTGCCTGTGAACTTCCACTACAGATAAACTCTTTGGAACAGCTCATTTTGATAAGAATCTGACCACGGGATGTAGTTTTCTGTCACAAACAGTTCCAGGCAAACTGTGGAGTCTTCCTTGACCCCTGTCCCCTCTATCCAAAACCCAAAGGCCATGGACCAGGGAAACGGGTGCGAAGGCCTTACAGGGCCTTTTGAAAGCCACGCTCAGCAAACCTCTGCAAGAGAACGCTCAGGTTGGTAAAGTGCCTGACCTCCATGTTCCTGACCTTTGTGTCTCTGCGACAGAAACACTGGACAGGAACAACTGAAGAGTGGGGGACTTATAGCTCAGGGTCTCTGTCAATCATAGCCAGGGAAGGCAAGGCAGAGGGAGCACATGGCTGAGCCTCCTCACATGATGGTGGGCTGGGAGGTAGAGACTGTCTGGGACTACAGGCTAGATAGAACTTTCAAAGGTCTGCCCTCAGGGACCTGCTTTTACCAGCTAGGCCCTGCCTGGTAACGGTCCCATAATCAGAGGTTTCAGCAAGAATTAACTTTGCTTTTAAAATATATTTTTGGGTGATGTAACTTCATGATTGGGTTGTTGATTTACTTTTCAAGCCCATGGGGGGCTTTCACGTGGCTCAGGCTGGCTTTTAACTTGCTAGGTAGCCAAGGCTGGCCTTGAACTCCTGATCCTTCTGTTTCTAGATCCTGAGTGCTGGGGTCACAGTTGTGCACTCAGCTCGATTAATAGCAGTTGTGTATAAAAACAGAATCAAAAAGTTCCTTGAAATTTAACAAGAAGCTCCTGTTGGCCTCCAGAACCTGCGTGTGGAAAAACTCCATCCCTGCCCATGGAGTCCTTCCCTTCTCTCCTGCCACTATGAAAGAAGTGACCAGACCCCTCTCCCCTCTCGGCCCTTCTTGAAGATGATAACTGTTTTTGAATGGTTTGAACCCCAGGACCCAGCTCTGAGTCTAGCTTCCATGACCCTCAGGCAACATGTTATGGGTGACACTCAGAATGTCACAGAGAAGCTCTTCTCAGACATTGGACTCTGGGACAAATTTCCAGTCCTGCCTCTGGGAGCCACATGGGCAGTGTGAGCACAGGCTTATAAATTTTAGAACGCCTGTGAATGTTGGAGGAGAGACATTTCCGAGATGGTTAAACCAGACCCCAAACTCCCTCAAGGACTATTTTTAAGGCTATCAATCTCCGTATCAGTTGCAATTTACAGCCCTAATAGCTGTTCTTTGCCGGTGTACGTACCCATAAATAAAACCAATATAAAGAAGGTATTTAAACGTAATGGAAGCAACGCCTACGCTGTCCATCACAGATGACTCAGCTCTGCCTCACTACCTATCACTTTTTGTGAGATCTTAACCACACTGCATTCTGTAGATGTGCTTTGCAAATAGCAATCACAAATTTCCAAAAGCTACGGGAAAGACTCCCCAGGATGAAAGATGGGTAGCTGAAGGTATTCTGAAATGCTGGAAGCTACAGCCCTCAGAATGTGTCTGGGAGTCCCAGGGGAGCTTGTGTGCCGCAGCTAAACAAACGCAAACATTACAGTGCGAACTTCCTAGCATCCGGTTTTCCTCACATCAAAGTTTATTGGTGTGTTCAGGGACCGAGGTAACGGATACAGAGTCCCACATCACAGGGCCCTGGGGCAAGAAGGCTAATTTCTGCAATGCTTGCTCACTAGACCTGAGTGTCTTGTGTTTCTTCTCTTTGGCATCACAAGAATAATGTCACAAGTTTGAACATGAGTCCATACATACAAAGACCATGTCTTTGTTCAGTTTTTGTTGGTTTGTGTTATCTCACTTCAATAGCTATTGACCCAAAACATAGCTCTCTCTTTAGGAAGAACAAGAGACAGGCTAATGTCAAGCCAAATGTGGGTAACTTTCCTGCTTGCTTTCTGTTGCTGTGGTAAACACCAGAACCAAAAGTAAATTGGAGAAGGCAAAGGTTTATTGGTGTACGGACTATATAGTCCACCATCAAAGGAAGCAAAGGCAGGAACCTAGAGGCAGGAAGTGAAGCAGAGACCACAAAGGAATGCTGATGACTTGCCTGCTTTCTCCAGCTTATGCTTAGCCTGCTTTCTTTACAACCCCTGACCACCATGCTGGGGATGGCACCACCCTCGGTGGGCTGGACCTTTCTGCATCGACTAGCAATCAAGAACATGTCTCATAGTCATGCCACATGTCAATCTGATGGAGGCAGTTTCTCAATTGAGGCTCCCTCTTCCTAGGTTTGTCAAGTTGACAACCAAGAATAGTCTTCACAGTGAACATAGTCTGAGAAGAGAGATTCTGGGCACCTCAAATAATGTAATATAGAAAGGGTTTTGGGAAAACTGAACAAAAAGAAGTCGTAAGCCAAGGCAGTTTTGAAAATACATTAGTGGAAATGTCAGGTAGGTTGGTTATAGCAAATCAGGGGAAACTCAGCTACATGTCTCAGGTACTCCCTGATGGCGTTCTGAGCTTTTGGGTTGGTGTAAGCTGTGGAGTCTGTTACGTTTATACATACCAAAGGCTTAACCTGATAGTCACACAACCAGCCTTGACATACACAGACACAAGGAGGGTGAGGAGGAGAGTAAAAACACAAGTGATTACCCGTTTCTGTGCTGTAAATCGACTGAAATAAAGTACATCATCCTTTGTGTGGATGACAGATATTCAGAAGTCCGGTAGTGAGGGCTCTCCATCCAGAGCCACATGTGTGTTCTTTCATGAGTGACTATCACTCGGCTCCTCAGAAATTTCATTAAGGTTGCTCAGGAAAGATGCCAATCTTGGCCTCATGCTCACATTATGCTCTTCTTTTTCCTTCCTCTTCCTAACGAATCACCTTTATAAACACATGGCTTCTGCTGCCTTGCATGCAGCTACGCCACGTGTGGCTACTTAAGACGAAATTAAATAATCAATTATTCATTACTGAATTAGAATTAGCTAAAATGAAATATTGAGATTCTCAAAGAAGACATTTTCAGTGCTCTCTTCCTGTGCCCAGCAACTACCAGAAGCACTCTTCTGAACACCATCCAAGTTCCAGGAGACAAACATGTTAGTTAGTTAGTTAGTTAGTTAGTTAGTTAGTTAGTTAGTTAGTTAGTTTGTTTGTTTGTTTGTTTGTTTGTTTGTTTGGAGACGGTGTAATTGTATAGCCCCCAGCTGGTCTCAAACTCACTGTTGTAGCATTAGCTGGCTTTGAGCTCCCAATCCCCCTGCCTCAGCCTCCCAAGTCTTGGGGTTATAAGCATGTGCCACAAGGCCCCCGCAGCTGTAATTGTTGGGACAGTGAGGAACGAGGACTTCCTTTCTTTACCCTCCTTGGTTTGGTTCCGCTCCTAGGAGCTTAACCATAAGAAATCAGAGCCTCAACCCTGCCTGAATTCAACATTCAGTGTAGAAGGCAGAATGATTATGAATCTGGACAGGTGCCCACTCCCATTATAGTTAAGGACTCATCTCTCCCTGTGAGGGTCCTTGAGAATCATCCACAGAAGAGGTTTTTTGAGATGCTTTCAAACATCAGAGGGAGACGTATCCAAATGGGAGCAGACTGGGGCATGACAATTAGATCCTCATTTGATCTCCCTCCTGCCTTGTAGGCAGAGCAAACAGAGGGGCAGCTCTCCTCCTGTGCAGGCAGGGAGCATCAACAGAGCAGCAGCTCTCCTCCTAAGCAGGCAGGGAGTAAGGCGTCTCAGGTTCTGATTCCCTGGGGCAAAACCTCAAACAAACAAGTTTATAACCCAAGTACTATCCTAGAAAAAACAGAAGGGTGGGTCTCCAGTGCAGCCTTTGGGCAACAAACCAGTTTTGTTTGTTTGTTTGTTTGTTTGTTTGTGTTTTGTTTTGAGACCTAGCCTCAGACTCACTGTGTAGCCGAGGATGACCTTGAAGTCCTGATCATTTGGTTTCCACCTTCCAAGTGCAGTGATTATAGGCCTGCACCACCCTACCTTGTCTTTAATGGTGGAGATTACAGCCAGGGCTTTGTGCACATTAGGCACTCTATGAACTGAGTGCCAGGGATCTAAAAAACCAAAAAAATCTTCATGAAGTGCTAGGTCAGCACAGGAAGAGTTGGGCAGCCCTCTCAAGAGCTCAGTCCTTCCCCAGGGGCAGCCTGGACTCTCTCCCTGCCTTGTCTTTAACATATTAATGTGGTTCATCCAGACTACTATGTTGGTGGCTGTTTTTTTTTTGTTTGTTTGTTTGTTTGTTTTTTTGTTTTCTTTTTTCTTTTGTTTTGTTTTTGATTTTGATTTTAAGGCTAGCTGGCCTTAAGCTGTGGAATCCTCCTGTCTCTTCACCAGTCTGTGGGGTTTCTGACACTTCTGTTAAGATGTCCAGCTTTTCCGTGGGTTCCGGGGATCTGGACTCAGGCCATCAGACTTGCATGGCAGAAGCACTGTGAGCTATCTTCTCAGAGTCTGTGCTGGTGGGTTTTTGTTCAGTTTTCATCTGGAAACCACAGCCACTCCCTTTCAAAGCTGTTGCTGGAATCAGACACCCACTAAGACCCTCCTCTGTGGTGATATATTGTTGTACCCTAATAGAATTTGCCTGAAGATTAGAGAACAGAACAAGCCACTAGATTAAACATAGATGCCAGGCAGTGGTGGCACACACCTTTAATCCCAGCATTTGAGATCTCATGCCTCTGCTACCAGTATTTGAGAAGCACACATGCCTTTAATCCCAGCACTAGGAAGGAAGTAATATGGCTGGGCAGAGAAAGGTATAGAAGGTGTGAGGAAACAGGAACTAAAGCCCTTTCCAGCTGAAACACTTTTTGTCTGGACCCCTTTAGGCTGAGGACTCAGAGATATTCAGTCAGAGGATTCATGGAGTTGGCGAGGTGAGACGTGGCAGTGGCTTGCTCCTTTGTCTCTCTGATCTTTCAGCATTTACCCCAGTATCTGGCTCCAGGTTTTTATTATAAGACCATTCAAAATTAGAGTAACACTTCTCCCTGGGAAATGGTCTTCTACCAAGCTCAGCTGGCCCGGAAGTTGCTGTGTCCAGGGAGTGGGGACTTTGTCTCTCAGATTCCTGCTGCTGGGCTATCTAAAAACAGCCACACCTCTGTGCACAGATGTGACACAGCTTTGAGGAGAAGGGCAGCTTCCTCTGACTGCCCCCCCCCCCCCACGGCCAATTCTGCTCCAGCCTCACATCTTGCTTGAAGACTGGGTCGTTTGCAGAACCTGTCACACTCCAGCCATCCAGACAGCAAGTGCTCTGAGTGCGGGATAAGAGGAGCCAGAATGGCGCTCTCCCTCCCCGCCATGACTTCAGCCCTTCAACACCACCAGTTCCTATGGAACCCTGACTGTTCTAAGACCCAGGGAGGAGGCAGAGCCATCACCCACAAAGTCTTGAGACCAATGACTCCATGAGGAATTCAAACTTTTAGGAAATGTGTTGGGCTTAGAGTAAAATTCAAATAAGGGAAATGGAGGCCACAAAAAAAAAATGGGTTTTAAAATGAAAGGCCAAGTGGGGACAGACAGACAGAAATGGCAGACTCGAAGTCCAGGAGAGTCAGCATGAGCCTGGGGAAGGCGGGGAGTTGGAGTTATAAACCAGTGGTGGTTGGCTGAAGGAGTCAAAAGACAAATGGCAGCCTACTCACTCCAAACAGTTACCACCCGTGGTAGTTTGGATGTAATTGGCCCCCATAATCTCAAAAGGAGTGGCACTGTTAGGAGGTGTGGCCTTGTTGGAGAAGGTGTGGCCTTGTTGGAGGAAGTGTGTCATCGTGGGGGCAGACGTTGAGGTTTCCACCACCCAGTGTCTCAGTCAACTTCCTGTTGCCTGCAAGATGTAGGTCTCTCAGCTCCTTCTCCAGCTGCCTACACACCGCCATGCTCCCTGCTATGATGATAATGGACTGAACCTCTGAAACTGTAAGCAAGCCACCCCAATTAATGTTTTTCCTTCATACGAGTTGCTGTGGTCATGGTGTCTCCTCACAGCCATAGAAACCCTAAGACACCACCCCTCCCTCCTGTCTCCACTACCTCCCACTTGTTCTCTTATAAATTATTAAGACAGCCTTTCTTAGTTAGTCTCCGTCCTTCCCCTTCCTCCTCCCCTCCGCCGCCCCTCCCCTCTCCTACCTCGTGTTCCATCTTCCCTCCTCCTCCGGCAAGGCTCCACATCCTCCAGGTTTTATAGCCTTCCCAAACAGAGCCATCAGCTGGGGACCAAGTGTTCAAAAACGCGAGACTGACGGCATTTCACTTTTAAACTACAATAGTGATGTGCTAGTCATTCCTTGCTGTGTACAAATAACCCCTCACACGTGGTAGCTTAACATAAGCGCAGCATCTTCCGTGGATAGCGAGTCCAAACCAGGTGTGAGGAAGACTGTCTCAGGCTCAGGGTCCTCATAAAGCCACAGTGAAGCTGTCTGCTAGGCCTGTCACCATCTCAGGTGTGCCTGTGGTTGAGATCCACTTCTGTAATCTCATGGGCAAAGGGGTATTGTGGTCTCTTCTCTGTGGGCCTCTCCTTGGGCCTTCTCAGTTCTGCACACCCAAGATGGGTGTAGGATGTTACTCAGTCTTAAAGGTGATCCTCCATCTACTGGTCACACACATCAGCTCAAGTTAAGTGTGGGAGGTGACGGCAATGGGTATGATTGCCAGGAGTTAGGATCCACGGAGGTCACGTTGGCTACAGTGGGATGAAGTAATCAGATTTGCCTTTTGAAGAGATTGCTCTTGCTGAGGTGGTGAGGATAGATGGACCGGCCATGTGTAGATGTAAGAGAGCAGCTGGGAGGCCACTGCTTGCCATCTCTCAGTGTTGCTGAGATAACCATAGTTCAGAGGAAGAGGTAGATGGGTGGGAGAGATAATTAATTTAACAAAACAGGCTCCAGGGATGATTGGAGGTGAGCGAGGCAGAGTCAGGGGTCATGGCAACCCTTAGACTTCTGGCTTGCACAACCAAGTATTTGCAAGGTCCTAATCAGACAAGAATGTCACACAGACCTAGCCGTACTTGTGATGGAAGAGGGTATTTGATTTTGGTCATATTGGGTTTGGGACGAATAGAAAGCCCCCAAGAAGAGATTAGGCTCATAGGACTAGTCTGCCTGGCACTTGATGGCACACAGATGTCGATCAATACCATCAGGGAACCATATTGAAAGGTAAGTCCACTAGATAGAGAAAGACAAGTTCACTAGACAGAGAAAGGCCTTGGGCCAAACCTTCAGGAAAGGCAGCTTCTCTGGGCCAGTGAAAAACTGCAGCTGTGTGGGAAGGATTTCGATTAATTAGGAAGGTCTCCAGGGTAACCACTTAGAGGCTATTCACAGAAAGCAACCAGAGTCTGTTGGGGGCTAATGGCCCCCCAGCATCCACTCCATGCCAAATCATTAATGTGTGGATGATCTCTGCCATTATCCCCAGGAGGGAACATATGCATGCACTTCCGCATCTGAGACGTGGTAGGGCATGAGCCAATAACACAGCTTAGCCTTCTACAAGACCATGATAGCCCAGTGCTTCAGCAGCTAGTGAGGATTGGGAATGTTTTCAGCATTCCTTTGGCAATGACTGAGTCAGAAGCAGACAGACAACACAGGGTAGGTCTACAGAGCCAGTGGGGCTCCTGTGAGAATGATCTGGGCCCAAACCCACTGACCACTGGCCCCAAGTCCACTATCTTGGTAGGAAAGTTTGTCTGGATCCCCCACACTGTGCTACATGACTCTACTGGCCAACACTCTTGGAATGTTTGCTCTTTGCTCCTTCTGAATGGACAGTCTACTAAGGAGAATGCCACCTGTTTGTTGTTTGGAGAGGCATCAGAAAGGTCTATACTGAGCATACTTGAATACAGCACCATGTTGCAAGGTTTTTCTGAGTATGAGTGTGGGTTCTGGGTATGAAAACTGCTTTGGTTCAGGAGCTATGAAAGGGATTGGACTCCTTGTGGAAACTTCCTTAGACCTTGTAATTTTCCACTCATTATTTCTTTTGGTCACAGAGGTGGATCAGAAGCCTCGCTGACTGAGGGATGAGGGTCTACCAATCACCATCACTCAGTGTGGGCCCACACTCTGGTTGGGTGCTGTAAGCTTGCTCTCATGATGAGTACTGAGCCTGCTCCTGGTGGTGAAGTACTGCTATCTGCCATACTGTCAGGGGTCGCATCTCATGGGAGTCTTCAAGCCTGGTTCTCGGAGAGCATCCCTCAGCTCCTTCTGGACAGAGAAGAAACAGCTCAGGACTTCTCAGCAATACCTCGGCCATGTTTCTAGCACACTCCTTGTTTTCATGTTAAACGGAAAAAAAGGAATGAAAAGGACATGACAGCTCCTGGGTATGGTGGAGGAGAAAGTCTGTTATAGATCTGTGGGAGAGCATAGTCAGAGGCAGACACATCAGGGATGTGGTGATAATTGTTTGTAATCTAGGAAAGAAAGCTTGCCTGAAGATCAGAGGACAGAGTTAGCCATAGAGGTCAGGCAGTGGTGGCACACACCTTTAGTCCTAGCACTTTTGAGTCAGAGGCAGAGATCCATCTGGATCTCTGTGAGTTCAAGGCCACACTGGGCTTCATGAGATTACTCCAGTCTAAAGGAGAAACAGAGCCAGGCAGTGGTGACACATACCTTTAATTCCAGCACTTGGGATCACACACCTTTATTCCCAGCACTCGGAAGGTTGAGACAGGAAGTGATATGGCTGGGCAGAGAAATGAATATAAGGTGGGAGGAGACAGGAACTCACCCTCTTTGAGGCTGAGGAGTTAGTGAGGTAAGAGGTAATCAATAGCTGTGCCTTGCTCTGCTTCTCTGATCTCTCAGCTTTCACCCTGATATCTGGCTCCGGGTTTTTATTAAGATTATTAATTAATTTATTAATTAGGATTCGTGCAACACAGGGAGAGTCCAGAGTGGTTATGTGTTGTTGGCTGTTTTTTTACTCTTTTGGCTTTTGGGGGGAGCCACGACCCAGCTCCCAAATAAATCACACACGGAATCTTATTCTTACTTATGAATGCCCAGCCTTTAGCTTGGCTTGTTTCTTGCCAGCTTTTCTTAAATTATCCCATCTGCCCTTTGCCTCTGGGCTTTTACCTTTCTCTATTTCTTTTCTTTCCTTCTTGTTCCGTGTCTGGCTGTGTGGCTGGCCCCTTCTTTCACACTCCTTCTTATCCTGCTCCTAGATCCCTCTTTCCCAGATTTCTCCTATTTATTCTCTGCCTGCCAGCCCCGCCTGTCCTTTCTCCCTCTTGCTATTGGCCGTTCAGCTCTTTATTAGACCATCAGGTGTTTTAGACAGGCAAAGTAACACAGCTTCACAGATTTAAACAAATACAACATAAAAGAATGCAACACATCTTTGCATCATTAAGCAAATGTTCCACAGCATAAACAAATGTAACACATCTCAAAATAATATTCTACATCAGTCATGACCCTGAGCCAGGTGGGGAGAGGAGGAGGAGGATAGAGAGGGGACGGAGTGGAACCAGGTGCAGCAGCCAGGAGGCAAAGGTACAAAAAGTGACCAGTAACCAAAATGTCTGGATTGTATAGGGAAGAGCTTTCTGGGGAAAGGGCAGCTCAGCCCCTGGGCTGGAGAGTTCAGGGTAGAGGGCAAGGTATGCCAGCCTTATCTTGTAACAGGTAGGGACTGAGGGATGCTGGGAGAACCTGACAGCCAGGTCCGCTTTGATATGTTAAATAGGCACCTCAGCTATTTGTCTGGGGGTTTGAAACTTAGCAGGTATATGTACCCTTTATTGTAGAATGGTGTCCTTTGTACAAAACAGCAACCATCTTCATCGGATCAGCTGTGCCTGGTTGCAAACCTCAGTCTTGAGCAGCCCTGTGGGCTGTTGACATTGTGAGAACCAAAGTTAAACGCTAGAGGCTGTTTATGTTTTCACTCCCCTAAGCAAGTTTGTTTGACCCATCTGCACGGATGTGCTTGGTCACATGTAAGTGGGAGGTAGATGGGAAGGAATATGTCAGGATACATGCTTGCCCCTGATTGGACCTGATGGGAAATACAGTGGCCTTGTGGGGTTGCTTTTTAAAGCCTCTGCAAGTGTGACTTGCAGCAATTTTCTCAAAATCTGGAGATGGACCTGGCCAAAGAGTCCATCAACCTGGCCAGTATTTAATTAAAGCTTGCTTTAAGTTTGGCTTTGAATTGTGGTGGTAGTCTTATATTCTCACCTGTGGGATGAACAACATTCCCTCATGGGGGGTGGGGGAAATCACTGGACTCCTAAGTACCCAGCTGCCCCTCCCCGTCATTTATGTGCAATTCTGCTTCAACTGCTCATGGTTTCCAGGTCTTGGAGAGGGACTGAGGGAACTCCACCTATGCGGCTCCGAGGAAGCCGTCATCCATGGTGGATGGTGACTTTCCACAGTCGCTGCTCTGGGTTGACCCACATTCCTGCCAGTGATCCCTCACATACGCTTTGTAAATAAGGCTAACTGATGGGCCCCTCAGGGTGAAGTCTGGCGCAATTCTGCTTCGGTTTGTTGTAGAGACCTTCGAAGGAGTGGGTAGATGTTGTTCATCTCTCTCCCTTGAGGCTCTTCCACAGTCCATAGTGCTTGCAGACAATACTCCCTTGGGAGTTTTGATCACTTCGAAGCTCTTGATCATCTTTTCTACCACCTGCATGGACAGCCCCAGCATTCCCTGAGAGTGTGAGCCACTGTGTTTTCTATAGTTCCAGGAGCCACCCAAATGGTGTGTTGGAATCATCCCAGGGTTCCTAGGCAGGGTCTTGGCCTCTGCATTCATCTTGATAAAGTCTTTCTAATCAACCACAAAATTCACCCCACCCTGAGCTGCTTCCTGCTGGTGCCCTTGGCCGTGTCCTGGAGCTATTTTGGAATCTGGATTTTTTCCTTTTCCACAGGAGCAGCTTGCCCTGGTGGACTGTGTGGTGACTTAGCCTAGTTATTTATTGATCTGTGGCCAGAAAGGTGGCTAAGACCTCCAGAGGGGCACCTATTGCCCCACAGGACAGACTCCTCTGTCCCAGCTTCAGAGGAGTGGCAACTTCTCAGAGTCCCATGGCTTGGGGGTGGGGTGGGGTGGGGTGGAGGGGTGGGATTCATGACTTTCCAATCCCCATCTCATTTCTCAGGATCTAGGCTTTACCTAAAGGGTCCTGGCCTTGGTGTATTAACCTCTGAACAAAATTCCAACAATTCTCCATGCTATGTTGGGCCAGGGAATTATTGGGTGCCATAGCCGTCTACTCCGATGAGGTCCTCACTCCTGGCTGGCCAGAGGGTGACCCACTTTCCTGACAATTTGAATGAATTTCAGGTCGAGTTTGTCCAGGGAGCAGACCTGAGCCAGAGGACTACAATGCATAAAGGAGATGGGAAGGTTCATAAGAGCACCATTTGTGGGGGAAGGAGAAGCAATCGGGATATGACAGAGACAGGTTCAGGCATTCTCCCTCTCTCTCTGTGTGTGTGTGTGTGTGTGTGTGTGTGTGTGTGTGTGTGTGTGTGTATGTGTGTGTGTATGTGTGTGTAAGACTGACATTGGGTGTCTTCCTCAATCTCACTCCATCATAGTTTTTAAGACAGGATCCCTCACGGAACCTGGCGCTCACTGAGTCAGCTGGACTGGCTGGTGCTGGAGCTCCAGATCCTGGATCCTCCTGCTTCTCCTCCTGCTCCCTCCTCCCAGCACTGAAATTACAGATGCACCCCACCCGACCCAGCTCCTTTTCACTTGGGTCCTGGGGAATCAGTTCCTCTGTGCTCGTGCTTGCATGGAAGGCACTTTGCTGACCCAGCCAGCTTCACAGCCAACAGGTTCGGGCATTTTGAAACACAGAAGCTGGCTTTGTCGAGTGCTGTGGGGCTTCTGAAGCTGAGCCAGCCCTTCAGGGACGCCCTGCACTAGGTCTGCGGGTGGAACTTTATATCCACGTGAGAGCAGTTATTGAGTGCGGGCTGCTTTGAAAAAGGAGCCTGACCCTCTTATTAAAGGGTTTCTGGTGGGCCCAGCATTTCTTACAGAAGCCTTGATGATCCTCTGTACTATTTTTAAACACATTCTTCTCCCTGAATAGACCGTGAGCGATTTGAGGGCCCAATACGTCATTTATTCATTGTGTAATTGCCCAAAGTTAATGCACTACCTGAGGATGACCTCAATGAACAGAGAGTGAATGATGGGAAAAGGAACCAATTTGTCTGAACACAGCTGCTTGATTCAACTTGGACTCCCTGGGAAGAGATGCCACGTGGACACTTCCAGAAGGAAAGTTTGCTGGGAATGTCAGTGTGAATGGATGGAGTGGAGAGGAGGGGGCAAGAACAGAGAGGCAGGAATTCACTTAGCACATTCACAGAAAAAGCCTCAGCCCATCCATGGGGAGCCGATGACATTCAGAGTGGTCATGCTTTTTGACTAAGGGACAGGTTCTCCATCCTCCTTGTTAAGTAGCGCTGGGTACACCCTGATTTTGAGAGAAGATGGCCTGGGGTAGAGCCATCAAGCTGTCAACTCTCCATAGCAGCTCAGCAAGCAAGTGGTGTTCCAGTCTTCCAGGGAGACCTGGACAGCCCGGCAGCATGCACCACACTGCCCAGTGCTGGTAGAATCTGGTGCTTTGCGTCAAATCTGCATGAGAGTCCTTTGGGGGACATTACAAAAGGCAAACTGTGGGTCAGCAGTTTTTACTTGGGCTTCATGTCTCCTTCCTGCAAGCTGTATGGCTTAGGTCAGGGTTACAGCTGTTGGGAGAACTGTTCCCTGGGGAAATGGAAACATATCTACCCCTTTTCAGAAAGTCCAAACTTGAGCCGAAGTTCACCCCGGGGAACCAGTAAGTTTAGCAGGTTTACAGAGCACGGGTGAGGGGTTACCAGCAAGAACCTAGGTGACCCAAGGGAGCAGTGTAAAGTCTTCATCCAGCATGGTAAATTCCCAATAACCACACCGGGGAGCCCTCTTCCTCTCCTCTCCCCTAGCCTGTATACTCTAGCCCTTCCCTGAGCTCCCGAGGCTGCATGCCATTAGGACAGAATTACATACAGATGGCTGGGAGGAGTGTCTAGATATTTACATAAAGGTCCAGTGACCCTCCTTGCCCTTCTATGAGGGAACATCAACAGTCCACAGGCCCTAGAGTGGCTGACTCTCCCAAGCAGCCACAGCTGATCTGCTCAACATGGTGGCTGTCTTGGTGGGATTACCATGTCCTACTAAAGCTTTCTAGACTTGCTTCTTCATCCATGATGAGAAATGTTTCTCCTCAAACACTAGACAAGCCATAGCATGCTGAGTTAACATGAAAATGAGGTCAAGGTGAGTGGTCTGCTGGCCTAGGATTGCCCCGGCAGGCCCGCCACAGTATGCTGATCCTTAACCTGCCCAAGGTCCTCCAGTTTTCTGCTGGAAATGTACAAATGAAGTCCAGTTATCTCTGCAGAATACTGAGAAATTGACAGCTGTGTTCTGAGTTAACTGGACCCTGATAAGGGTTTTGCATCAAGGCAGATATCTGTTTTCTTCTTGTATTCTGACAGTGGTTGTCTTAGGGTTTCTATTTTTGTGAAGAAACACCATGACCAAAAGCAACTTGGGGAGGAAAGGGTTTATTTGGCTTACACTTCCACAGCATTGTTCATATCAGGACAGGAACTCAAACAGGGCAGGAACCTGGAGGCAGGAGCTGATGCAGAGGACATGGAGGGGGGTGCTGCTTACTGGCTTGCTTCCCCTAGCTTGCTCAGTTTGCTTTCTTATAGAATCCAGGACCACCAGCCCAGGGATGGCACCACCCCAATGGGCTAGGCCCTCTCCCATCAATCACTAATTAAGAAAATGCCTTATAGCTGGACCTTATGTAGGCATTTTCTCAATCAAGGTTCCCTCCTTTCATGTAACTATAGTTTGTGTCAAGTTGATATAAGACCAGCCAGCACAGTGGCCAATAAGAAATCCTCATGGGGGGCTGGAGAGATGGCTCAGAGGTTAAAAGCACTGACTGCTCTTCCAGAGGTCCTGAGTTCAATTCTCAGCAACCACATGGTGGTTCACTACCATCTGTAATGAGATCTGGTGCTCTCTTCTGGACTGCTGTCATACATGCTGTATACATAATAAATAAATAAATCTTAAAAAAAAATAAAGTTTGTGTTTAAAAAAAAAAAAGAAATCCTCATGGAAAAATGTGGTATCATTCTTCATTCTGGTATCAGCTCATACGAGGCTAGTGACCTGCTAGGAATAAAAAGCTGAGCCCATGGCTGCAGCAGAAGACCCCCTGCTGCAGAACTATCTGAGCTTCAAACCTCCATGTCGGAGCAGGAGGCTTCTTGAAGGGGACAGGCTGTAGGGGAGAGGTCAGAATCTTGGGGGAAGATGAAGTTTTGTGGGTTTTTGATGGAAACTATTTTCTCTCTGTGTGTATATGTGTGTGTTCGTGTATGTTGGGTCCATATGTGTGTGGGTGTGCATGCACATGCATGTAGTAGCTAGAGGTCAGCCTCGGGTGTCATGCCTCCCCTTGTTTTTTGAGACAGCATTTCTCATTGACTTGAAGCTCGCCATGATGGAAAGGCAGACTTGCAGGTGAGTCCCAGCGATCTGCCTGTCTATGCCTCCCCAGCACTGCGAGTACAAGTGCCCTCCCCTGCTCCTGGGACTTTTTTTTTTTTAATGTAGGTTCTGGAAATTAAACTGTGAGGGTACAATGAAACCACTGAACTGGACCACTCTGTGGGTAGAAAGAAACATTTATTTGGGAAATTCAACTTGCTGGGACTGTCTGGAGTTGGGGGACAGAGAGAACAGCAAATGATGGAAAGAGCTTCTCCTGTTTT
>CABHPQ010157735.1:0-26042 GCA_902168405.1 Peromyscus aztecus
GCTAACTGTTCTTATATCTTAAATTAACCCATTTCTATAAATCTATACCTTGCCACGTGGCTTGTGGCTTACCGGCATCTTTACATGCTGCTTGTCCTGGCGGTGGCTGACAGTGTCTCTTCCTCCACCTTCCTGTTCCCTCAATCCTCCTCTCTGTTAGTCCCACCTATACTTCTTGTCTGGCTACCGGCCAATCAGTGCTTTATTTATTAACATATTTGTCATACAGAACATCCCACAGCAAAAATGAGTAAGAGTGTAGACTCTGGGGACAAGCTGCCGAGTTAGGAACACACACACACGCACACGTAACTGTAGAGTTTGTGACAAGTCATCATAAACCTTGGCTTCAAAAGTGAAAATAAGTCAGGTGTAGGGGTGCAGGCCTTTAATGCAGCACTTGGGAGGCAGAGACAGGCAGATCTCTAGGAGTTCGAGGCCAGCCTGGTCTAGTGAGTTACAAGACAGCCAGAGCCAGATAGTGAGATCCTCTCAAAAGAAAAAAAGAAAGAAAAAGAAAAAGAAACACCCCCCCCCAAAAAAAAGGTAAAAATAATGTTCATTCCTCCCTTGTAGGGCTGTTAGTGGGATGAATGGGAAGACACTAAAATTCTCGTCCTCACTTACAGGCTCTGGGTTCATTAATGCTCCACGTCAGTGGATCTTTGTAGCACTTTCCAGATCATTCAAGGACAGTGTCAGAGTGGTGAGCATTTTAGGATACCTCAGTATCCTAGCTGAGATCCAGTGGGTGAGGCTGCCTATTTAAGTACATATTGTAAACAGAATTCCCTGCTAGGCACTGATTGGTGCCCCACTCTTCACGTTATTGTACTTTTGTTGTTGGTGGTGGTGATTTCACTATTTGATGGGCCAGGGACCCTCTGTCCTACCGAGGCCTCCTAAGCACAGGCTTTGATGTACCTTGTCAGGAAGACGGCTAGAGAGACCTGTTGCAGGCATGAATGCTGTAGCTGTGTGTTCAACCTTAACAGTCAACACAACACAAAGAAAGCAAGGTTACATATGAGCAGCCGACAAAGTGGGACCAGAGTTTCTCCCGGACCCAGCAGACTCTGCTCAAGAACAACAGCTCGGTATTTTCTAATGCAGTGTCTGTGGTGACTTTCCTGGACATAAAGGACCCAAATAGCAAGAACTGTGTCTGGAAACAGAACAGGGCTGGCACTCACCCACTGCTGAACCAATGTTGGTGTTTATCACCATGGTACTGGTTCATCACATACACATCCTGCTCTGGGGCCCTGTGTCTCTTCATGTTGGAGTGAATTGCCTGGGAAACATCAGCTTCTATTCTGCTTCCTTATTTTTCTGTCCCTAAATTCAGGGTTTTCCAGTGGCAGCGAAATCCTTGTTTTCCAAGGTGCAGGTGCAAAATAAGGTTCTGAGTGGAGAGAGGCTGGACCCCTGGGAAAACAAGTCCTACGTAGGCACTGAGATAAGCTCCTGGCTGTTAAGCCAGTTAACCTTTAATTCCAGCATTTGGGAGAGGGAGAGACAGGTCCCTGTGAGTTCAAGGTCAACCCCAGCTACACAGAAAGATCCTATCTTAAAGGAAAGAAGGGAGGAGCTACCTAGGCATGAAAAGACATGGGACCCTGCGTGCCACCAAGGCAGTGGCACCATCTGGAAAGCCTCCACACTGTATGATGTAATGTGACATTCCAAAAAGGTCAAACTAGGCACTAGTTTCTGAGATAGGGGTGGGGCGTGTGTGGATGAACCAGAGGAACACAGAGCCCCCCCCCCCCCAGGACAATGGAACTGCTTCTGGGTACTCTAATGATGGGCACATGGCAATATGCATTTGTTCCAGCCCACATCATGTGCAGCACCAAATGTGACTCCGATAATAGACAATGAACTATAACAGAAGCGTGCAAGTTGGCTCACCAGGAGTAGAATGCCCACCATCATAATTGGGCGAGGCTATTGGGGGGAAGGCAGATGGGAAGAGAAGTATGTGGGGCCCTTCTGTTTCCTGCCTGTTTATGCTTCAAACTACTCAAGAACATGGAGCTGTTACTATGAAATAGTGGTCCCCATGGGTGTGCCCATCTCACCAGGGACCACCACTACAAGAAAGCTAACGGTCGAGCCTCAGGGCCCTGGGGTGGGAGAGCCGGGGGCACTCCAGGAGGAATCAGCTGTGGAAGGACAAACTGCCGGCTTCTGTTGGCACTAAGAGAACAAGGGTGAGTGAGAGAGGAACACGGGAAGAATCAGGCTGCCGAGGGGGCCGTGGAGACCTGTTCCGGATTCTGAACCACGTCCTGTGTATGAGGCACGGGGAACCACTGAGCTCTGAGCTTAGGATAGAAGTGGCTTTGCTTTCTGGGAAGCTCACTTCAGCTCAGGCACGGAGGGTAAGTCCTGGACCCAGAAATGGCTGCTCTGTGGCCTGTCAGATGCCGGTGGGAGACCAGAGGAGGGCCACAGAAGCTCTGTCAGAGTAGCCTGCAGAGGGCAGAAACAAGCAGATCCTGCACACGGAGTTGGGCACGTGGGCCCTGTGGGGGTGGTGTGGTGATGAGGGTGCAGAGGGAAGGGTAGGGCTTGTGTCAGATGAGCCGGGGGTTTGCCCTTGCACGCAGCGTCCACACACAGACGGTGTGACGGAAACTTGAAAGGCAATCTGGCAAGAGGCCTGGAAGTGAAGGACCTCCCAAGAGGCTGTGGGTGCAGAGAAGGGGCCTTTGGTGTTCTGACATAAAAATGTGAACAAGGGTGAGAGAGGAGCAAGAGGGATGTGACCCGTGACCCGGCCTGGTGAGGCAAAGGGCTGGGTCCTGTTTCTTTCAGTAGGTCTGGTTTCCAAAGGCCAGTGAGACCTGAAAAGGTACAGTTGAGTTTTGACATGACTCTAAGACAGCAGTTGTTAGTTCTACTTCAAGGTGCCCGTGGACCATCGCTCTGTGGCCAGAAGCCCTGGCAGTTTGCTTGTGTGTGGTGCTGAGTGCCTGAGCTGAGCTTCCCTTCATGTTTTCTGAGCACAGGAGCTGTTGAAGAACAAGTGTGATTGGCTCTTACAGAAAATGCCAGCTCTTCTACTTTGCTGATGCAGGACAACCCAAATGAGACACCACGGTGACGTGTGGGTGTACCTGTGGCCTTTACAGTTTCCATACCTCAAAACCCACCACAAGAGAAAATGCTTTCCCCAAACCCTGTCTCCAGACAGCCAGCAGGAAGCACCCAGTGCCTTCATGACAAACTACTTCTTCCTTTTCCGTTCCGAAGGCAGCTAGTGGTGGCAGCTGCGGCAATCACAGCCATGCTGTGCCTTGTGGCCGATGCCCTTCTATGAATGTCCAGTTGAGGCCTTCATGAAACTCTTTTTCTAGTCCTTGAAAACAAATTCATCTTCATTAGTTGATTCCTTAAACTAGTAAGCCAACTACCAAGTTTTGGTTGTGGCTTGCTTAAGAGCAAAAGTAAGTTTATTCCTGTCATATCCTGGATTCTGTGGTTATATTCACATTGTAATCAGTTCATGGAAATGTGATCAGCATTACATGGATGAATTAAAATGCCCCAGGGAAATGGCAACAGCCAGTGTGCCAGCCAGTGTGTAGTTTGACCTCATTAGAAGTAACAGAATCGTAGGCTGGGTGTGTCTCAGTTGACAGAGCGCTTCCCTAGTGTGCACTAGGCCCTGGGTTCAATCTCTAGCTCTGCATAAACCCAAGCACAGTGGTGCATGCCTATGATCCCAGCACTCAGCACATGCAGACAGGAGGATTAGAAGTTCGAGGTCATCCCCTGGCCTTAAATGTAGTGAGTTCAAGGCCAGCCTGAGATCCAGGATCACACATACACAAACAACAATAAAAAGAATAACAGTGGGGATGGAGAGATGGCTCGGGGTTAAGAGCACTGACTGCTCTTCCGAAAGACCTGGGTTCAATTCACAGCACCCACATGGTAATTCACA
This sequence comes from Peromyscus aztecus, assembly GCA_902168405.1. Taxonomy (NCBI): domain Eukaryota; kingdom Metazoa; phylum Chordata; class Mammalia; order Rodentia; family Cricetidae; genus Peromyscus; species Peromyscus aztecus. The sequence goes on from CABHPQ010157735.1 coordinate 3,956, forward strand.
ACTGTTTGTAACTCCAGTTCCAGGGTATCTGGTGTCCTCACACAGACATACAGGCAGGCAAACCCCCAATGTGTGTGTGTGTGTGTGTGTGTGTGTGTAAAAGAATAACAGGGTCTTGTCTTTCAGAGATCAATTGGTTAATATGTACTTGTATATGCAGCACTGGATTCAGAAAAGAAAATGATGTCATTGCTCTTCAAGAGTTTATTGATTGACTTTGAAGATCCGATGAAAGATGAACAAAGCAAGCCTGCCTCTGCATACAACACCCCACCCTTGACAGCGGCCTGCGGACCACCAACTACCCACGAGCCTGGCTGGAAATGCAGCCACAGGTCCTGCCAACCCACTGAGTCCTAATTTCAGCAAAGGACCCAGGACTCCAGCTGAAGCTCCAGGTGTTCACAGAGAGACGGAAGGAGGGGGACTAGAGCCTCTTTTTATTCCGGGTAGTCTCAGAAGATACTCGAACAAGCACATGGCTGCCAAGTTTCAGAGACTCGCCTGTGCCCTTCTGATCTTCCTTCTTCTCCCCACGCCTCTTCCACTGAGAAAACCCTTAAACTTCGGGGCTCTTGCTGACCTCTCCTTTACTACCCAGGCGGAAGAAGCTATGACAGACCCTACTTACAGCCAAGGCAGGGTAGCATCCCTCCTACAGCAGAATGGGAGGTGGGGACGGGGGAGCCCTTGGGAGCTCACAGGCTAACCAGCATGAGATAGGCAGTGGTGAGCACTAGGAGACACTTCTCACTTAAGGTGGAAGGTGAGATCCAACACCCACATACACACACAGTAACTGTATGTGCGCATGTGTGTAAAGGAAACCATCTGAACTAGCAGCAGGTGAATGTCACGTTTCTCTTAATGTGAGGTGGTTTGTGGTAACTGAAAGCCAGGATGAACTGAGTGAGGGCTGTGCACAGTTTCCCAGACTGCCTGCCCAGTGATCTTCTGCAGCTTCTGTACACAACCAGTCTGTTTCCTAAGCTCTCCCCAGGACAGCACAGTGTGGGCCCTGAAGTCATCTTCCTGCGGCCTGACTGGTATTTCCACTGTATACCATGTCATAAGTCACCCTTTTTGTATTATTTCCTAGATGTAAGTTTGGATATAATTTTTGCAGCAAGCTAAAGCTGTGAACACTTGCCTGGCACTTTTCCCTAGAGAGGGAACGTACTCTTGAGGACAGGTCACTCCATTTCAGGTGACATCTTTCTCACTGTGTTTTTCTCTTACTATCTTCCTATACTCCAGCAGTCCTGTGATGTATCTGTTCCACAAGTATTTTTTTATGTGAATGAACAAGCAAAGAATTGTAATCCCAAAAGTTCACTGGAATTACCTTGTCTCCCTCATTCTTTTTAAAATATTTTTATTTTATAATTAATTTAATTTTACATATCAGCCACGGATTCCCCTGTCCTCCCTCCTCCCACCCCATCCTCATTCTTTTGAACAAGCTAAAGGCCCAAGGACTTTGCTAATGACATTCTCCACATCCTGTAGCTGGCTAGGAGCCTAGCACAAGACCCTCAGATTAACCAGCCCTTGGTAACCAAAGCCTTTTCTTCATGGACTTGGGTGGGAGGTGGCTGAGGACAAGACCCAGAGCCTCCTCCCACCACCCACAGGTCTCACTACAAATGCTAATGGGGCCGGAGGGCACTTGCAGCCCTCCCTTAAGCATTAAGAACATTTGAGGCCACTTGTTAATCACTTGCTGAGGAAGTGACTGAAAGCAAAAATCAAGGTCCTCTGCTAGTCCATCTTTACTCTTGTCTTATTGTCTTGAACCGACTTAAACCTAAGAGTTGAGATTAACAAAGGTGAGGCTTTTGTCCCAGGCTGTCATGTTCACAGGGAGGACATTGTAGAAGGAGACTGTTTTTGAAGATTTTATGTTCTTTACCACAGCTGTCCCAGTAAATAGTGTTCTGTTGGCCACACCTCAGAGTTCAATTTTGTGTTGCCACAAGGTGGCACAATTGCTGCAACAGCTGCAAGCTTTATTGACACGTGTGTGTGTGTGTGTGTGTGTGTGTGTGTGTGTGTGTGTGTGTGTGTGTGTGACGGCAAACTTAAAATATTTAGTTGATCGTGGGGCTCAGTGGTAGACCTCCATCTAGCGTGAGCAAAGCCCTGGGTTCAATTCTGAGAACTCTAAGAAGTCTTGAAAAAATTTAGGGCTGAGGATGCTGGAAGAGTATTTGCCTAACGTGTGGAAGCTATGTGCTCCAGTCCAAGTACTACAAAAAGAAAAGCTTCATATACACATACATATGAGGATATAGATACACACACACACACACAGGCATGCATGCACGCACTCACATGATTACTAAGCTAGAGAAGTCAACTAATCTATTCCTGCCTCCTTTCCTCCATCCATCTTTTCTCTCCCTCCTCTCTCCATCTCCATTGCTATTTTTGTCCATGGCCTTGTAGGGCTTCTCATGGCCTGATGTACAGGTGTCCATGTAAACAGAGGGAACATAGTGTCCTAGGTACAATGCCTAGCCCGGAGAGATGTCCTGTGCCCCAGGATTGCCTGGAAGAATGAATTCTTGTTAACTCCAGCCAGGCAGGAAATGCAGGTTCTGCTGCTGCTAAGCAACTTGAGCTAAGAACCAAGTGAAAAGAGACAAACATTTTAGCTAATGTGACTTTGACAAGTAGTTAGAACTTTTTACCTTAGATGAGTGCTCTGCCCCTGAAACTTCATGAAATAAAACTGGAAACCAGCTGCATGTGGTGGCACAGGCCTTTAATCCCAGCACTCCAGAAGCTGAGGCAGGTAGATCTCTGTGAATTCGAGGCCAGCCTGGTCTACTTAGTGAGTTCCAGAACATCCAGGGATATGTAAAGAGGCTGCCTCAAAAACTAAATAAAAATAAAACTGGAAACTAATTTATTACATTGCTTAGGGGCAAGGAAAGTAGATTCTGGTCATAAAGAGCTGGGTTCAACTTTGAGCAGACTACACCTTGTGACCATATAGTGGACCTCAGACACGGAATTCTACCTCCCTGCACCTTGAGCTCTTTATCTGCAAAGGGGAAACATTAGGGGCATGTCAGTTCCCAGAATATTTGATGTCATGATTTTTGTGTTTGTTTGTTTTGTTTTGTTTTGTTTTGTTTTTCGAGACAGGGTTTCTCCGTGTAGTTTTGGTGCCTGTCCTGGATCTCGCTGTGTGGACCAGGCTGGCCTCAAACTCACAGAGATCCACCTGCCTCTGCCTCCCAAATGCTGGGATTAAAGGTGTGCAACACCACTGCCCAGCGATGTCATGATTTTCTGATTATTTGTCTTTGTCCCTTATGGAGTATCCCTTCAAAATCATTTTAGAATTGCAGAACCAGTGGTGTTTGCTTATGGCCTTCCTTAACTTCCTGAACTGGTAGTGGTAGCTTGCCTTAGCAAAAAACAGTGGTAAAATGGTAAACACCAGGAAGGTAACAGAAACACAAGTATTGGGTAATCCACAGACCTCATATCTCCCAGATCCCACTGAGACCCACCCCCCAGCACCCTCAGTTGTCATGTCACCTTGGTGCCCTCCAGTCTGTGGTAGAGCCATGGCCAGTTCTTCCACAGATCCTCCCATGCCTCCTGGGGTGCTGGACAAATGTTGTTTCTCACACTTCTACCATCAATAGACGATTCTTGGTCGTACTATTTCTGTAGTGTTTGCCTAATGGTAGTTTTATTTATATTATTTATTATGCATTTATTCTTTGGGATTCTGTAATGAAGAACTGTTCCTTCTACTCCTTGTATTAACTCAGCTATTCACTTATTCATTTGTATGACTATTAACTCATGGGTATTTATTTTATCCAACAGGTGAGTAGTACTTGCTATCCCAATACTGTTTTATTTTTGCTCAGAATGTCTTCACAGGTTCCTTGGGTTCTGTGTTAGTTTTTGACAAAACGCTCAAGGTAAAAACTTAAAAGGAAGATGTTTGTTGGCTGGTGATTATAGGTCTGGTCTGATTGGGTGGTCTCGCTTCTTTGGGCTTGTGGCAAGCAGAACATAAGGTGGGAAGTACATGATGGAGCAAAGCTGCTCACCTCCTGGCAGCTGACGAGGAGTTTGGGAGAAGAAAACGTCAAGATCCCAGCACTTTCAAGGGTATGCTACCAATGAATGACTTTACTTCCTTCAACAGGCCCTACCCAGTGCCACCAGCTGGTGGCCAAGCCTTTGGGAGATGTAGTGGGACATTTGACCTGGAGTACTACCCCCAGTGAGACTTCTGGTAACTGCCACACCTACCTATGACCTGCCCCTGTGGCAGGGCCAAGATGGGAGCCCTTCAGACCCAAGATCCAGCTGTGCCCGCTCTCTTGGTTCCTTGTGATCCTGGATGCTGGATGGTAGACCGAGCGGAGTCTTCCAGAGAACACCGCTGGACTGTACCTTACCTCTCCCAGATCCTGTAACCAACCCCTTTACTGACTGTAAGTTACCCCAAAATAAAGCTCCTTTTAACTATGTGGAGTTGCCTTGTAAATTCCCCACATTAGACATGGTCTTTGGAGAACATTGCAGATCCAAACCATAGTGGGGCCTCTTCGGGCTCACTGTATAGTGTGGTGATATTGTGTTCCCCAAAAATATTGTGCACCCTAATAAACTTATTTGGGGTCAGAGAACAGAACAGCCACTAGATACAGAGGCCAGAAAATGGCACTTACCTTTATTCCTAGCATTCTGAAGGCAGAAATCCATCCGGATCTCTATGAGTTCAAGGCCACACTGGAAACAGCCAGCCATGGTGACTCACGCCTTTAATCCCAGGAAGTGATGGCAGAAAGGTATATTAGGCATGAGGACCAGGAACTAGTGCTGGTTAAGCTTTTAGGCTTTGAGCAGCACAGTTCAGCTGAGATCCATTTGGATGAGGACTCAGAGGCCCCAGTCTGAGGAAACAGGATCAGCTGAGGAATCAGTGAGGTGAGGTGGCTGTGGCTTGTTCTGCTTCTCTGATCTTCCAGCATTGACCCCAATACCTGGCTCCAGGTTTGATTTTATTAATAAGACCTGTTAAGATTCATGCTCCACTGTAGTGTTCTCTTCCCACTGGCCTCCTCATCATCTGAGTGCTTTATGAATCTCTGTCACCAAATACTAAGTTCATTCTGCATCCCTCCCTGCCCTGAGTTCAGTTCTTTTCTGACAAACCCTATGGAAATTCATGTTTAGAGATATCTGACTTGGGTGTGCTCATTACTTCTGGGATATTATTAGGTCACGTGAGCTGATGAAATTGTGTGGGAGGGGAAGAGGAAGTGTGTATATGTGCGCACATATGGAGGCCAGAAGAGAAGATACTGGATTTCCTGGAGCTGGAGTTACAGAGAGTTATGAGCCAGCACCTTCCCCTCCTCTCCATGGGTCCAGGGAGCTGAACCGGGTTCTCTGCAAGAGCAGCGTGTGCTCTTAGCTACTGAGCCGTCATCTCTCCAGTCCCCGGCACAAGACCTTGTAAACTCACAAGCCCCAGTAAACTCCAGATGATCCTGTAGTTATTCCTACCCAGGCCCCTGACGCTCGCAGGCCTGCTGTGCAGTCTTTCAAGGAAGACTGCTGTGACTGGCGCGCGCACACACACACACACACACACACACACACACTTGTCACATCCCCTTTCCGACTACAAAGGCAAGTTGTTCAGCTTGTTTTGCTAGCCAGCCGGAAACTCCCCTGTGCTGCCCCTGAGGTTGCAAAACTGGCCCCGATGAGAAGTTCCTCTTGAGTGTGTTTTCTTGCCTACTCCCGACCTTTCCCACTGGTAGAGGAGGCTGGTGAAAAGAGGGAGAGGATATCACACAGTGCAGCAGAGCGCAGCTCCAGCAGAGACAGCGAGCAGCGATGTCAACAGGGCAGGTAAGTTACAGAGTGGCCCGTGCATCCATGATGGCAGCAGAAGGCTGTGAAGAGCTGAAGACAAGACACTGCAGTCGTGGCTGCTGGAAGAGTTCGTTCCAAGGAGCTTCCAAGGGGGCAAAGGTCTCAGACGTCCGAGATCATCGTGCCGTGACACCAGCTGCCACCAAGGGGTTAGGACCCCAGCACCCTGAGAGCCACTAGAGAACTGAGGGTTTAGCACCAATTGTGACACAGAGTAAACAAAAGTTCATACCAGAATGGGATGAAGATCAGTACGAACCTGTGACTATTAGAAGGTTCTTTTGGGGACGGGGAATAGCTCAGTGGTTAGTGCTTCTCTTGCAAGTATGAGGACCCAAGTCAGATCCTCAGAACCCATGCAAGAAAGCCTATGGTGCCGTATACTTACAATTCCTGTGCTAGAGAGAGAGAGAGAGAGAGAGAGAGAGAGAGAGAGAGCTTGCTAGTCAATGAGCCTAGCCTTCTGAGGAACAACACTGGCTGTTGTCCCCTAACCTCCACATGTGTACGTCCCCACAGAAGTCCTTTTTGGCGCTATCTACTGGTACATAAGAAGCAGAGCACCTCTGTTGCATGAGTGTGTCGTCTGGTTTCTAACACCATCCCTCACATAACCAGAGTTCCCTGGCAGTATCTACATGTCAGGAATGGGGGAAGAATAGGAGTCAGGAGGAATCTTGTACCAGAAATCATGGAAGCTTTCAGAAATCAATGAGTTTATGTCGAAAGGTTATCTTTTAAGGTATTCCCAGAGGCTAAAAGGCATGGCACTAGAGTGCTCCCCCACCCTCGCTGCACCCCTTCACAAAATAATGCTAATAGTATAGTTTGTGGGAGCCCACAGAGGTTTCCTAGTGAGAACTTACTCAGGATCAGAGAATCTGAGCTTGTTTTACCCAGCAGGGCTGCATAAGGAGATGATTTGGCCACAGGCGTGGTTACCAGGTGTTTGGAAGGGTCTACACTTGACTGTGTGGTGTGCTTTGATCTTGCAAGGGGGAGGTCTTTTGTCTCTCCCCTTGGCATGTTATAAAAAGCCCTTTTCAATAAAGGATGAGGCTGTTGGTATTGATCCAGGCCCTCCTGAAGCTATCCTGTTTCTGTCTTTCTTCTCGTCGGCTAGGTCTCTCTTTCTTTCTGATATTTTCTTATCCCTCTCTCCTCCTCCTAAGAATCCTAGAAAAAGTGGGAAAGATAGGAGCTGGACTCCCACAGTCTCCCACAATAGTTAATGGAAACATATTAAATCTACAAACGTTTGTGAGTCTGTGCCATGATTAAAACATAAAGATATGTTTAATCTTTAATCTCAGCACTGGGGAGGCAGAGGCTAGCAGATCTTTGGGAGTTTGAAGCCAGCCTGTATTAGAAACCCACCACAAAGCCACTCCCTTTTCAGTGGTGGCCGAAGGCTGTCATGTCTCAGATGGATGGTCCTCTCAGAGCACCAGAGAATGAGCAGCTCTGCCAGGGGACTGAAGAACAGTGAGGTTTGGTGCCTGTAGGCCATGGAATAGGTGGGTAAACTGAGGTAAGGTGATTGTGAGCTGCCTAGGTTTCATAACGAAAGGGTCAAAAGAACCAATCCAGTATTGCTACAGCCACCCAAACCAAGGCAACATTCAGTGAGTCCCCTCTTCCAACAGCCCTTAGGGTAAAACCAGCTCTGTGATTTCTAACCTTGATGGCTCCTCTCCATAGACCTCTAGTCTGTGATGCCCTGTCCCCAAGATACTAACCTGCCCAGGCCGGTCACACTTACTCACCTTCACTTCCAGAAGGCTAGTGACGCTGCAGTCTAGGTGTCTACCAAATGTCTTCTTAGCAATCCGATGCACTGTCACTGTCCCCCGGCATGTCATTGTGTTCACGCCCTCATTACTATCTGTAAACGCTTCACACTCATCTAGACAACGCCTAAGAAATCTCAGGTACAATGGAAGTCAAAAAGTCTGCCCTCAGCTTAAGCTTCTGAATGACAGCTGCTTCCTGAGTAAGGTGTCGAAGGGGCAGAAGAAACTGAGTGGTGTGACCTAAAGCCAGCTGAGGTCAGAGAATTATGAAACAAAAGGCCATTGATTTCTCCAGAACAGGCAGCCCATGCGGTTCGCCCCTGGGGCGGACTCCCACTGTGTGGGCTGGAGATTCTTGGTTATAGAGGAAGATTTCACAATTGTCACCTCTGCCCCAGAACTCACAACAAGAAAATTGCTGCTGGAGGTGAGACCAACGTGGCACAAGAGTTTTGACAACTGAATTAATGTCCTCTTAGATGTTAGTCACAACGGAGTCTATTTTGCTATTGGAAATGAAAAATACTTGTAGCCCTTATTTTTAAGAGTCATGGGATAATGTAATTTATGATTTAAAAAGTTTGTTTATAAGGCAAAGGCAGGCAGATCTGAGTTCAAGGCCAGCCTGGTCTAGAGTGAGTTCCAGAACAGTCAGGGCTACACAGAGAAACCCTGTCTTGAAAAACCAAAAAAAGAAAAGTTGTTTAGTTGGACTTTTAAACAGTTTTAAGGCAGCCCAGCTGTTTGCAGTTTTATCCTGCAGCCTTTCTGTGAATGCCCAGCCTCTCACAGTGTTTTATCTGCCTGTTCTCTGACACACACTGCAGTTCTGAGGCCACAAGCTGTACTGAAAAGGTCGGAAATCACATACTCACCGATCACCTGACCAGAAATCAATCAAACGCAGTGATAATGGGCTCCACCAAATATATATATATATATATATATATATATAAAAACATAAACAGGAGCCCCCAGGGCTGGCAGTCACCATTTCCAAATCTTTTTTGTTGGTTTGGTTTTGTTTTTTAGAGACAGGATTCTGTGTGTACCCTTGGCTGTTCTGGAATGCACTCTGAGACCCACGCTGGCCTCAATTCAGATCCACCTGCCTCTGCCTAACCCTTAGTGCTAGGATTAAAGGTGTGTGCCAACACAGCCTGGTCTAAATCTTTTTTTTCTTAAGTTACATCCTATATATTTATTTTATTATTTGTGGATGTGCACTCACACACATACACACACTATAGCTCGAGTGTGGAAGTAGAAAACAATTTGCAGGAATCAGTTCTTGCTACCGTGTGTGGGTGCCAGCAATCAAACTCAGGTCTCCCGGCTTGACAGCAAAGAAATCTTTATTTCCTCATCTGGGTTTCACAAAGAACTTTTTCGTGAGAAACCTTCGCAGAACTATTGGCTTGCTTTAGGGACCCATCTGGGTCTTATCTGCTGCTCTGCTGCTGGGTCTCTGCAGCTCTTTCAGCCTTCAGCTGGACTCTTCTTCATGGTTACCCTGGGGAGCTGGTCAGTCTTCCTGATGGAAATATGAAAAATCTTGGGCTCTCTCCTCAATGTTCAAGACTATTCAGTCAGAACTTTCCCCAAATGTTGAAAGAACAAGATTCAAATCCACAGAAACTGGGTAGCTAACTCCTGGGGATCAGAGGCCCGGGAAGGCCATGACTGTTATTCTGTAACTGCACTTTACATAATAAAGCAGAGAAACAATCCATGGCTCCCAGTGCTGGCTCTCTGGTGTCTGTTAGAAAGGGTCTGTGACAGGCATGCACTGGACCATTCCCAGGGGGCCCCCAGGCTGTGGCTGCAGATGCAGCTTGGCAGGGGGGAGCCTAGAGTGGGGCCTCTGGCTCTGCCAGGTTATCAAGTATTTTGCAACTTCTAAGCCACCATCATCCCACCCCACCCCACCCTCACCAAAGAACAGTCTACTTCTTCAGAAGACTGAGGCCTAAGAGTGAGGACAGTGACTCAGGCGTGTGCACTGTGAACAGCTGGGGCTGGAGGACTCTCCAGAGGACACCTCCTCCAGCTCTTCATTCCCTCAGGTCACATCAACAGTTCTGAGGGAGTCCCATTTTTCTTCTGAAACTACCCTTTCAGGTGTTCAGTTCTGCAGTTTCCTGACCAACACAGCAAGATATACAGTCACACTCAAATAGCAAATATTTAAATCCTTTATTGCCATTAAGTTACAGATCTCAATCTACACACTATGGAAAACACTGGAAAGTATGTGTAGACATGTGGCCAACTGAGGGATGTACTATAGTCATTAAAGAAAGAGTCGAGAATTTGAATAAGTGCTTATAATTATAAAATTTTGTTCCTTAGATTTTTATTACACAAATCCCAATAGATAATATACACATTACTACAGAGTACTACAGATAAAACCATCATTCAAAATTATTAAATTAGTTGCATATTTTGAACTACTCCTGATGAAGACAAATAAATTGTAGCAGTGATAAGGCAGCAAAGAGTTGGCTTAGGAACTCCCGGCTAGTCTATAATGTTGGCATGGTAATTAAAGATAGCATTCGTGTTTTCCCCTCAGCAGGACCACGTGTGCCGATGCGATCTGTGGCTTGGCAGCAGTGGCTGGGCACTGTCCCTTTAAGAGCTGGTCCTTGCACCGCTATGCAGATGCCTTCTTACTCATCCTGGAAACAGACAGTTTCAGTGAGAAACAAATTCTCCTGCCAGCCTCAGAGGCTCTGCATGGTTTTAGAAGACACATTTCTGTAACGTGGTTTTGTAACAATGGTACATCCTATTTCACACTCATTTTTGTGTTTTTAATAGAGTTTCTCACTAATTCCTCAAAACAATATATTAAAATTTGCTTACTCATAGTTGATAAGCCGTCCTCCCTGAATGAGCTGAGCTACTTCGTTTGTTACATGGCAGGCAAACAGAAGCCAGTTTCGAGGTTGTACCTTGTAGGCAAATCTCATGAATGTCAAAGAATAGCAACAGAGGGCTGTAGAAACATCAAAACAAAAGAACATGAGCATCTAGGGTGCCAGGCTGAAGGAAACAAGTCAATACGTCCAATGCAATGGTGAAGCAAAGAGCTTCTAAGCCTCTATAGGAGGCTGGGAAGCTATCGAATACTCCACTGTGTCATAGGCACGTCTGTTGTTTATTACCTGAAAGTTTAGGAACATGTATCAGCAGGAACAAGTGGAATTCAGATCTTGCCACTTTTACTGTGTGCTAGAGTTTTTTTATATCATTCCTTTGAAAGAATTGCTGCTTATACTTCCCCTTCATTTGTATGTTCAAATACTGGAGTCAAGTAAACCCTGCCAGATCAAGTTTATAATCAAATCTGTTGGCTACGAGGATGATTAGAACGACACATACTGGAACTAAGCAAACTACATCTGAAGCAAATAATTTTCACATTTCCCAAATACTTCAAATTACTCTATCTCAGAGAGAGCAGCACTCTTCAATGCCCTTATATTCTTCATGTGACTTCTTAATAGCAACCACAACGTGTGGTGAGATGCATGCAGAAGCTACATTATGTGTCACCCCCTCCTTGACCTCAGTGTGTTCTTACCAAAGGTCATCCGCCCACTGATAATCTCTGGTGACTTCTTCATGTCATTGATAGCAGCAATGGGGAGACCCCAGTTGGCAACTGGGCCCCAGAAGTGCTGTAATAAATAAGAGGGGAGAGAGGAGGGAGTTAGAGTGAAGCCACGAACACCCGCATCCCCCCTCTAACATCCACAGTCCATGACAACACGTCTGATCGCTCACTGCGTCCCTCAGTCGGTTCTTCCAAGGTGAGCCCAGAACTACGAAGGGCCCGGCTGTTTATTCCAGCTCCTCCCTGGCTTCCACACTACAAGTCAGTGACCCCTGACTATGCAGCCAGAGAAGGGAAATGTTACAACTTTTGGCAGTCCATCCTTACACAGTTTAAGCCTTGTTATAACTACTGTCTATAGTATGTTTAAATCTATCAAAATGCTTGCCCTCTAATTTTCATTAAGTTACCTGCTAGTAAAATGCAGAGCATAAATTGGACACTTTTTCTGAAGAAAAGTTCACAGTAGGAAGGAAAGAATACTTTTCAAAGATTGATTTTTTTTTTTTTTTTTAGAAAGGGGTTTTTTCTGTGTAGCCTTGGCTGTCCTAGAACTTACTCCATAGACCAGGCTGGCCTCGAACTCAAAAAGATCCACCTGCCTCTGCCTCCTGAGTGCTGGATTAAAGGTGTGTGCCACCACTGTCTGGCTTGATTTTGTTTTTTTGAGATACAGTCTCACTAAGTAGTGCTGGCCACCCTGAAACTCACTATGTAGACCAGGCTCTCACCAAATTCACAGAGATCTGCCTACTTCTGCTTGGATTAAAGGCAGGCACACTATGCTTGGCTTAAAAGATTTTTTGGAATTCTGTGTCTATGTGTTTGTGTTTGGAGGGGTATCTATAGGTCTAAGTGTAGGTGCCCTTAGAGTTGAGAAGAGGGCATGAGGTACCCTGGGAACTAGTTACAAATAGTTGTGGGCCACCCAATGTAGATGTTGGGAACAGAACTCAGGTTCTCTGCACCTGGGAACTAGTTACAAATAGTTGTGGGCCACCCAATGTAGATGTTGGGAACAGAACTCAGGTTCTCTGCAAGAACAATACCTGCTTTTAACTGCTGAGCCATCATCTCTTCAGCTCAAGTAAAGAAATGTTTTTCAGCCTGTACATGAAATATAGTAAGATCAAAGACCCTGAAAATCTATGGCCAGGGTCTCCCACATTAGGAAATTAAGATTAAATACTTTTTGAAGTAATAAAAAAAAGCAGATCATTCTAAAACTATCCTCATCTAAAGTAACTAAAATTAAGCTGTTTAATAGCAGCTATGTCTAATTTATTCTAATTTCTGAGGCAAAAATGTACTAAGTCAATGATTTTTGTCAACTGAATTAAAATTGTTTGCATAGAGTTTGAAAACACTAAATGGTGAAAACAGCCTTCACTGGACTCCCAGCTCAGGGGGGATTGTGATGAATAAAGACTGAAATATATTTCTAGACTTTGCTTTGAGTAGAGGTCGTTACAATCTTAAAAACCCTCCAGGAAGTGGGAAAACAAGGGCAATACAAGAAAAATAATTTAGGACCACATTTGGCATGCTGGGAGAATACAGTGAAATACTAACCCCACATGCTTAAATGTTAGTTCTGAGGCTCATGCTTTGAATAGTTATGCTACAATTTCTATTCGGCCAGCATGATAAGGACTGCCCAATTCTGTAGACCACGGCTTGTTGGTTTCCGGAATCTCTGGGCTTCTGTGTGGAGCAGCTGGTCTTCACGCAATCAAACCGCTATTATCTAAGTAAGCTGTTCGCTGCTTATGTCCTCATTTTTCCATTTCTCCCGTATGCCCAGACCTTTGTAAGGTGAATACTTCTTCCTTGATTACTGACTTCTTCTCCTACCCATCTCTCTATTAGATGTTGCTTCATCCTCAACTGTACTGCTTGTTCCATAACAATGTTGCTTTTCCTCCTTTCTTTCTCCACTTGGTCTAGTTCCATCTCTTTCCCGTGCTCTGCACTGTATGGTTGACTCGATCTGATATTTACTTTATGACGCAGATTGTGACGTCTCTAACAAAACCTCAAGAGTTACTCTAAGAGGGGCTTACAGCCCTGTCTACCACCAGGTGTAACCTGCCTTCTGCCCAAGGAGGAACAGACAATGGAATAGATCCGAAGCTGTCTAGATGCCTGAAAGATTCCTAGTTAACGTCTAAAGAATTTCTAGTTAAATGATGGCAACTTTAAGAAGAATAAATTTTTGATTATATGACACGGAAGTCTAAAAGCTAAGAAACACACACAGGAGTATAACATTGAGCTATATATTAAATATATTTAAATATACTCCTTACAAACACAAGGGTGGGTGCTGGGTGTGTGGTACATGCCTCTAAATCCCAGCACTCTGGCATCTACGGCAGGAAGATGGTGAGTTCAAGTCAACCTAGCCGGGTGTGGCAGTATACACATTCATAGAGACGGGGATCTCTGTCAGTTTGAGGCTAGCCTGGTTTAACACATCAAGCTCCAGTCCAGCCACGGCTGCTTGCTTAGCGAGGTCCTGTCTCGCTAACAAAGGAAATAATTAATTAATAGTAAATCAGCCTGGTCTACATGGGTCTGTTACCAACAAACAGACAAACACACATAAGGCAAAAATCATTTCAACAAAGAAAGCTTGTTGTTGTTGTTGTTTGTTTTGTTTTTCGAGACAGTTTCTCTGTGAAGCAGCCTTGCAAAGAAAGCTTTTAATGCACATTTTCTATCTGGTATAAAATTGTAATTCTCTCTTCTCTGTTCTGAAATATGTGTCTGGTCTTGGTTGCCAGAAATTGTAGTCAATTTATAGAAAAATAAGGAATTTTGTGATTAATATTTATCAGTTATATGCAAAAATGTTACTGTGCTATTTTTATTGTGGCTATAAAAAGCTCCAACAGAAACGAGCAGCATGGTGTGGGATCTGTCACATGGGAAGCAGGCCATGGAAACCACCTCCGTCTGCTTCCCCTTCTCTCCCTTCTCTTCATCAGCTGCCAGCTCTGAAGTGACTCCAGTTAATGAAGAAGTACAGGCTCCTGTCTAAGCGCAGGGGAGCTGTGGTCTCCAGAGGCCGGGCGCCAGCCTGCTTCACTTACGGCTCACCACTGAGCACAGCAGTCAAGCGGCCACCCCAGCAGGCCTGCTGTCTGTAACTCCTACAGCACAGAGTCCGCAAGTGCCCCGAACGGACACAGTTCCTTACCGTACTGTTTGTGGAGGCACCAAGGTCCAGACAGGAGGCATGGAGGAAACAAAACAAGAAAAGAATCAGATACTTCCGGACACTTCCAGCCCATTTCAAACGCACATGCATCTAAGTTTTAGTCACATGCTAGCAACGCAGTTTAAGTCAGGGCTGGCCAGATGGCCCAGTGGGGACAGGTGCCCGCCACCAAGTCTGACAACCCGAGTTTGTTCCTGGGGCCACGTTGTAAGGAGAGAAGCGAATCCTTCACAAGTGTGCTCTGACACATAAAATAGGTGTAAAATGATTTTTAAGGAATCATATGCAATAACAAGTGAAGTAAAATCTTCACTCTATGAAAACAAGCTTCATCTTCAGAGCTGAGCTGCCTAATAAAAATACAATTCGAATACAACCTGGGCTGTACGTGTAACTTAAATTCATCTACCAGTCCCCTGAAGTAAAAAGAACAGAGTATGGTGGTGCACGTCTGTATTCTAGCACTCAGGTTAGGGCAGGGGAGTGTAAGTTAGAGACCATTTAATGTCACAAAGCAAGTTTGAGGCTTGAACTATATAGTGAAACCCCGGTGAGTGAGTGTGTGTGAGAGTGATACAAATTATTCTTAAAGTTGTCCTAGAATATAAATTTTTTTAAAATATGAACATGTCATCACTAAAATTATTAGTTAGCCATGTCACATACTTTTTTATACTCATTGTTAGAAGTCTACTGTGATCCTACACTTAATGAACATCCCAGTTTGGACTAGCCACAGTTCAAGTGTAGGCCAGTGGCCTATGGCTTACATTGGACAGCATAGTCTTGGAAAGTGTTGAATTTTATTACGAATGAACTTTCATTATCACATAGTTAGTCTCATGAAAGGCCTGTATTTTTTTATAACTGACGTACCTAAAGTGGTGCCTGGTGTGCAAAGTAATTATTGAATGAATGAAGGATGAATGAATGAATGAATGAATGAATGAATAGTATTATTTTACGAATGTTAAATTTTTTATCTTTTAAAAAAGACTTTTAAGGGAGTCGGTGGCACACGCCTTTATCCCAGCAGTCAGGAGGCAGGGTCTGGTGGATCTCTGTGAGTCTGAGGCCAGCCTGGTCTACAGAGCGAGATTCAGGACAGGCACCAAAACTACATGGAGAAACCCTGTCTCGAAAGAAAAAAAAAATCAAAAGAAAAAGATTTTTAAAATAAAAGTTTTGTAGGGCTGGAGGAGAGATGGCTCAGTTAAGAGCATCTAACAGAGGTCCATCTTGCAGAAAACCTAGGATCAATTCCCAGCACACATGGCAGTTTTCAACTGTCTATCCCTCCAGTTCCGCAGGCTCCTGTGCCTTCTTTGTGCCTCTGTGGGCACTTGCATACAAGTGCAGGCGTGCAGGCTCACAGACATACACATTCAAACAAACACATTTAAAAACAAAACACAGAAATCTGAAAAGTGAGCTAGAGAGATGGCTCAGTTCTTCTAGAGAACTGAGTTGGGTTGGGAAGCAGCTCATAACTAACTACTGATAATTCTAATTCCAGGTGAGCTAACACCCTCTTATGGCCTCCACAAGCACCCACACATTTAGTATACACCCATACAGACCCATATTTAATAAGACAATTTAAAAATAGAGTCATATTTCATGCCTTAGGCCCATACACTGTGTTCTGTTTAAAAAATATGAAAAGCATCTTTGTGCAGGGCTACACTAGAAAGAAAATACCTCCTCCATTATGTAACAGTACACGCTCCAGACAAAGGTAAACTTGTAAGCAACACACAAATCACAACTTGACCTTGGTGGTATAGTGGCAAGCATGGCTACTTTCAACTATAACTTGGGGCAGTAATGTAAATCATGTGGAAACTATGCTTGATTTTTTCTCTTTATCCAGTTATCTGCTGTATTTCGGTTGAACATGAAAAACTGCGTTTGGATTGACACAGTGAACTCCAACCGTCATGGTAGAGAAACTATATTCTCTGGGCTGGATGAGCACATGCCACATTGACACACTAGACAAGGTCACCGGTGGTTCTGCTGCCGTAAAAACCCTGCACTCTGCCTTCTCTTCCTCTCTTGCTCTTAACCCCTGGAAACCTCAGGTCTTTTACCTGACTCTGGAATCTGTCCTCGTTTGTTCTGTTGCTGTGATGAAGACCAGAGCCAAAAGCAACTTGGAGAGGAAAAGGTTTATTTATATTATGGCCTACAAGCCATCATGAAGGAAAGTCAGAGCAAAAACTCTGGAGGCAGAACCAAAGCAGAAGCCCTGGAACACTGGTTACTGGCTGGCCCTCCATGGCCTGCTCAGCCTGCTTCCTTACACAGCCTGGGACCATGTGCCCAGGCGTAGCACTGCCCACAGTGGGCTGAACCCTCCAGTCTCAATCAATAATCAAGAAAATAGCCCACAGGCCAGTCTGATAGGGAGAATTCTTCAAATGAAGTTCCCTCTTCCCAGATAACCCCAGTTTGTGTCAAGTTAGGCCTGACTAGGGGTCCCAACAGATCAGATTGGCTACTCGTGGCACTGTTAGGAGGTGTGGCCATGTGGAGTAGCTGTGGTCTTGTTGGAGGAAGTGTGTCACTGTGGGGGTGGCCTTTGGGGTCTCTTTTGCTCAAGCTTTGCTCAATGTGACACTCAGGCCACTTCCTGTTCCATGTCTGCCTGCCTGCTGCCATGCTCTCTGCCATGAAGATAATGGACTGAACCTCTGAACTGTAAGCCACCACCTCAGTTAAATGTTTTCTTTATAAGAGCTGCCGTGGTCACGGTGTCTCTTCACAGCAACAGAAACCCTAACTAAGGCACAGCTCCAAGTCCAATCAAAGGCATGGCTGTGAAGCAGGTTACTCAATGTGGCCACCCAGGAGGAGCAGGGGACTCTCATTCTACAAGCTACTGTCAAGGTGCTGGCAACAGCTTATAGATTATTATATTATATAAATAATAGATTGCATTGGGGAAGGAATAAGAGCAGGGACAAGATGTATGCACAGCAAGCAGTGGTCAGCTGTGCTCTGGGTGATCGTTTTTTTTTCAGGTCTGGTTCTGTGTGGTCCTGCTGAGGAAAATTACCATGTGTGTTGGGGGGGGGGGGCGGGGGTGTTCAGCTCTTGCTGTGAAATAATTTCTCCACTTGATGGGGAGCTTCAGTTCCATCATTGAGTGATCTGCCTGCAAGTCTTATTTTTCCTGGAATTTTTGAAAATACCTTAGCTACCCTGATCTTGGTGTCCTCAGACTTCAGAGGGGAAGAAAGACTAGGTCACTTTAGGATGAATCAGCTTTGTATTACCAGTTTTAGACTAACACTCCTTAAATAATTAACATGTTTACTTGCAGAGCTGGGCAGGAATCTGACCTCCAGTTTAAGGTAGTAGAGACGATAGATGCAAAATGAAGGCAAAGATGCTTTTCTGTGTGGACATGTTTATGTGCACATATGTGTAGGCCAGAAGACACCCTCAACTGCTACTCTTGTCAGGTGCTACCCATCTCAGTTTTTGTTTGTTTACATCGGTCTGGAGTTTGCAAAGTAGACTAGGCATACTGGCCAGCAAACCCCAGGACTCTGCCTGCCTCCACGGCCCCAGTACTGGGGTTACAGTGTGCCACCACTCCCAGCCTCTCCTCCCTTTCGAGACAGGGTCTCATTGTGTATCCCTGGCTGATTAGAATTCACAGTTGATATGTAGACCAGGCTAGCTCTGAACTTGAAGAGACCCACCTGCCTCTGTGCTGGGTTTAAGGGAGTATGCCTCCACACCTGGCTTCATGTCAGCTCTTTTAACATGTTTCTAGAGATCAAATTTGTCTTAGTTAGCACTTGTATTACTGTAATAATAAGTGACAAAACACCATGACCAAAAGGCGACTTGGGAAGGAAAGGATTTATTTCAAGTACACTTCCAGGTAATGGTCCATCATCTGAGGCAGTTAGGATAGGAACTCAAGTAAAGCCAGAACCTTTAGTAAAGGATAGATTAAAGGGAGGAACTGATGCAAAAGCCATGAAGGAGTGCTGCTTATTAGCTTGTTTCCTCTGGCTTGCTCAGCCTGCTCGAATCCAGGACCACCAGCCCTATCACCAACAAGGAGCTGGGCCCTCCCGCATCAATCACTAAGAAACTGCTGCACAGGCCTGGCTACAGGCCCGTCTTATGGAGACATTTTCTCAATCAAGGTTCCCTCCTCTCAGAAGACTCCAGCTTCCATCAAGTTAACATAAAAACTGCCAGCACAAAACTGAACTATCACCCCAGGCAAATGCTAAGCTTTAATCCTGCTTTGAGTTGCCCACCAGACATCCTTTTGCAGGCGTAGAGCTTTTGACAAAAGAAGCCTGAATCCTGATTACAGAATCTTCTACTATTTGCTGTTTTCAAGTTATTTCATTTAGTAATGTGAGCTTAAGTTCCCTTTATATCTTTTTATGATTTTTGTAGCTCATTTCCTTTTGGTCCTGAACAATATTCTACTGTCTGGATGTACTACTAATCACTCACCCACTGAAAGACAACTTTGATTTTGATGGGCAATTATGCATAGAGCTGCTATAAATAGCCGTATGTTGGTTCCTGGGTGGAAATGAATTTTCAAGCTCTGTTTATATCAGGTGGTGACATCAGATATATAACAGGAGCAGGCCAAGCTTTGCAAGCAAGGCTGAACTATCCTCCAGAGCGGCTGTACCATTTGTGTTCCCACCAGCAGCGAAGAGTTCCCCTGGCTCCAAAGCAGCTGCAGTGCTGCCAGTGCTGCATGTGGGCGATCACAGGAGGTGTTCTGTTGTATTCCACTGACTTAATGTGCACTTCTTTCTATGGTAACACGGGCTAAGGAGCAACTTTCATATGCTTACTTGCTGTCTGTGTGCCCTTATGTGATCTGTTATGACCTTCATCCTGCTTCAGTTTAGTTATCTCAGGAACTCGGTCTATTTCAGGTAATGGTTATCATTTTCAAATACTTTTAACATTGTTTTCTGAGACAGGGTCTCCTTGTGTAGCCCAGGCTGGTTTGCCTCCACATCCTGAGTTGGCATTTACAGGCATGAACCACCATGTCCAGCTGAAAAACTTAGTCTTAAGGAAGATGTACCCATTCTTTCTTTCATGGATCATGACTTTGGTACTGTATCTAAGTCATTGCCAACCCCAGATAATTTAGATTTTTCTCCCATAAAGTGTTTGCACTTTATGTTTAGATCTATAAATGTAAATTGAGTAAATTTTTTGTTAAAGACATAGGATGTGTCTAGATGTTTTGTTTTGTTTAATGTGGATGGCCAGTTGCTTGGTGCCATTATTTTATCTTTGACCCTTGGCCAAAGTTCACTTGGCTGTACTTATGTGTGTTTACTTATGACCTGTCTAGTCTGTGCCATTGACCTATTTGTTTATCCCTGTGTTAGTAGCACAGGTTTGATTACTGTAGCTTTACAGTAAATTGTAAAACTGGGTAGTACCAGCCTTCCAACTTTGTTCTCCCTCAGTACTATATTGCTTACACTGGGCCTACTGTCTCTCCATATAAACTACTTATCTACTAATTCATGATTATTATTTCAAACTATACGAAGTCCAGAATCTATTTCCTGATACCCACAAAATCATTTTGTGGTAGTTTGACTGGTACTACACTGATTCTCTAAGTTAAGTGGGAAGAATGGTCATCTTGAAGATCTAGAGTCTTTCCATGAATAGACTTGGAGTAGCTCCTCTCCGATACTTAATTCTTTGATTATCTTTTACAGTTGTTTTCTTAGATAACTCTTACATATAATTTTGCTAGATATTTTTATCTACATCTATTTCATTTAGGGACAGGGATGTAGCTTAGTGATGGAATGTGTGTTTAACATGCACAACGCCCTGGACCAAAATCCCCAGCACCCAAAACCAAATAAGACTCCATCATTTGAATGTGATAATGTAAATGACATTGTATTTTAATTTCAAATTGCATTTATTAGTTGAAAGTGAATAGGAAAGCCATAGACTTTTATATATTAACATTGTACCCTAATCCTTGCTATAATCACTTGTTAGTTCCATAAAGTTTTAGTCCTTTGGGATTGTCTACATAGACAATTATATCATCTTTAAGTTTTGTTGCTTTCTTCCCAGTATGTACATCTATCTTTTTTTCATAACTGCATTAGTCAGAACTTATATGATGTTAAAAAAAAGGGGGTATCTTTGTCTTGGTTCTGATCTTAGTGAGAGTTAAGCTTCTCATTATTTGATATACATACATATATACACAATATATAATATATATCTATTTCTTGTGGAGTCAACAACTGCCTATTATACTGTTCATTCTATACTGAGAAACACAGTAAGCACTACGAATTTTTTTTTTTGGTTTTTTGAGACAGGTTTTCTCTGTGTAGCTTTGTGCCTTTCCTGGATCTCACTCTGTAGCCCAGGCTGGCCTTGAACTCACAGAGATCCACCTGGCTCTGCCTCCCAGTGCTGGGATTAAAGGCGTGCGCCACCACCGCCCGGCGCACTACGAATTTAATCAAGTGCTGCTTCTATTACTCAATTACAAGTTTGATGACATAGAATGATAAAGACAACTACCATGGGATGTGTTTATCTTTGTCTTTCCCTTATTCTGAGTAGTGACTGGCTGGCTCAGAATTCTTTCCTATGCTCATTTTTATTTTCCAGCGTCTGATGAGTGCTGCTGAATTCAGTCACTTTGGGACTGATAGGTTTTGCTACATTTCTTTGAAAACACTGAGAGCAATTTAAGGAACATAGTTTACTATAAACTCATTTAAATTTTTCATTTATTTTACATCACATGGGATGAGATTTTAAGGTTGTCTGGATTATAATTCTGTATTTTGCTAAAAATGCTCACCTATATTTCAATTATTTTCACAAAACTTTATCTGCTATTTTAGTTGTAATATAACAATTAGAACCTGTGTTAAATGATAGTAAAGACCCCTGTAAACTGGATAAACTGGACTTTCCAGTTATCAAGAGACTCATAGCTAGGTCTCAACATTTTCATCTTCATTAATTCTGAAGGTCAATAATAGAACAAGAAGTGCTGAGAGAGTCCAAAGGCAGAATTTGAGAAATAGTGTGGCAGAGAGAAGGTGGCATGGGCAGAAGGTACCAGGCTGGGTGTGGAGGTGCACACCTTTACTCCTAGCACTTTGGAGGCAGAGGCAGGCAGGTCTCTGTTGGTTCAAGTTCTCCCAGGTCTACAGAGTTCCAGGCCAGCCATGGTCACATAAAGTGAGCTTGCCTCAACCTCTAGTCCCCACCTCCCCCAAAAGAACCTGCTCTCTTCTGAAGCCATTTCATGCATCACTCTTCCTGAAGTCTTAAGCTGACAATTTTGTTTTGACTTCACAAGTTGAGCGTTCAGAGGACTAACTGGTCTAAACATCAGTTTTCTCAAGTGGCAAGTGAAATGCTCGGTTATTTCCACTACAACTTCTCTCTCTCTCTTTTTTTTCATTTAGGTAGATAATATAAACTCTTAAAGCTTTCCTGGGAATGCAGAAGTTA
>CABHPQ010157736.1:2993-18746 GCA_902168405.1 Peromyscus aztecus
AGAGAGAGAGAGAGAGAGAGAGAGAGAGAGAGAGAGAGAGAGAGAGATTTGTGTGCTCATGTGTGGGAGGCCAGAGGTCAGCCTTAGGTGTGGTTTCTCAGGTCCGGTCTACCGTATTTTTTTTTTGAAACAAGCTCTCTCATGTTGCCTGGAGCTCATCGATTAGACTAGACCGCCTGGCCAGAAACCTCCAGTGCCCTTCCCCCTGTCTGAGTCTCCCTCGTGCTAGGACAGCAAGCACACACCACCGCACCTGACTTTTTATGTGGCCTCTGAGGCTCAAACTCGGGTCTTCATACTTGCATGGCAAAGCCCTTTGCGGACTGAGCTGTGCACCTCAGTCCAAGCTGTGCTTCTTCTCATCTCACGTAAACACCTTAAAATCCCATTGCCTCAGAGGACCGGCGTCAGCTGAGAGTGTTTTGCTGATGCCCATGTTGCCCCAAACTCAGGAGTTGCCCCCAAAGGTCCAGGTCTCTTGATGCTCCGAGTTCTAGTTATTGAGGACACCTGAGCCCTGTCCTAGTCACACGCTGTACTTTGACAGAGACTATTGTGTATCTCTAGAGCTTGAGGGGAGACTGTGAGCTGGTCAAGGCACTTCCCGAATCTTAGCAAGGCCCCGGACTCTCCGCATGGAGCTGTGAAGCTGTATGTGATGGACTTTCCGAGAGTGCAGAGCAGGACCTGGAAGTCTGGCCTAGTTTTCTTCAGGAAAATGCCAGCATTGGCCCAGTGTCCTGGTTGGCTCTTACCAGAAAGGATGACTAATAGACTTCTTTAGTGCAATATTAATAGCTAGAAACAGAGCCTCACTAGAGAGGACATTTTTAAAAATGAAAGTAGTCAAATTGTGATTGAAAAGATGTTGAAAGGCCTTACCCAGGCAAAAGACACGCCTTATCTCTGCTGGCCTATTGGCTAGTTTCACTGTGCCACAGGGACCCAGAGTCTGCCCTTCGGGCTGCTGACAGGCCTTGAGGCCTGAGCCACAGCCCTTTCTTCACCTGGATGCCCCCACCTTCCTGTCTGAAAGCAGAGTGGGGAGAGTCAGGGACGGCCATGCAGGTGGCGTGAACTAGTAAACGGGCCACATTGATACTGTTTCCTCCTGTTCCATGAAACGAGGTCTCCTGGTGACGAGAGGACGGAGGAGAATAATATTTCTAGTGTGGGAAGTTCCCTGCTGTGCACACAACATGGTCAGAGGCCTCTGCCGCCCAGCCTCCCCTGAGTTGAGGATTGTGACTTAAGTGTGAGATGGCCCCACAGGCTCTGAGTGGAAGGCCTGGTCCCCAGCAGGCTCTCCTTCAGCACATGCTGGAAATCTTAGGAAGGGGGACCTAGCTGGAGGACCCCTATTTGGGCTGAAGTTTTTCCCTGCCCTCTTAGGATCCCTTGACCTTTCTACTTCCTGCCTGTCCCGATAATATCTGCTTCACTCTACCTGTTCTCTCTGCCATGGTGGACTAAAGAAACCCTTGGAAACTGTGAGTTGATGACTCGTGTTCTGCGCGAGTGAGGAGGAAGTTAACGAACGTGGAGAGGATGCTGGAGCGTGTATGGGGGAGGAGTCTTGGAGAACGCACTCTGTTTGGACCACTGCTTCTCCAGCCTTCAGTGACATTCAGAAAATACAAAAAGGCCCTCGGGAGGGAGATTAGTGGGTGGTGAAGGAATTTACCTAAGCCAGGTCAGGGTGGAAAAAAAACAAGTTTATTGGGTACCCTGCAAGGCGAGGAGCTGGCAAGGCAGCAACAAAAGAGCTGTCTGCTCTGAGACAGTTTTCATTCAGAAGCTCTCCTCCGTTCAGTCTGAGGTCCCACCAGGCAATTCCCAACATGCAAATGAGGACAGTCCTGGCTGGCTGGTGTTCAGCTCTGGGCAAGGGCTGGGTTTAGGAGGCGGCTCTAGGCCTGGTGGTTAATTTAACTGCCTTTTCTGAGTCATGTCACTCCTGTGTTCGGCTGGGGAGGAGCCACTGTTTTCTTTTATGGTCAAACTGTTACTGGAGTTGGTAGGGTCAAAGCCGGGGCCCTGATAAGCCTATAGGAGTCATGCATCTGTCCCCCCCCAGTCAAACCGAACAGACAAGTTGTAGTAAAAATCAGAGAAAGGCCAGGCAGGCATGGCGGTGCATGCCTTTAATCCCAGGAAGCAGAAGCAGGTGGATTTCTATGTGTTCAAGCCTGATCAACATAGCGAGTTCTAGGCTAGCCAAGGCTACATAGTGGGACCAGGTCTCAAACCAAACCAAATCAAAAACAAACAAATAAAAAGCAGAGAAAGGAGATTTATTTCAAGCAGGGAAGGGCAGCAAGTGAGGAAGTTCAGTAACCATATTTGGGGTCCTCCTGTGAGTTTAGAGGATGAGAAGTAGACACAACTAAGCAGTTTTGGTCAGGGTGTGGTCCTGCTCATCATCGACTCAACAGAGTTTTAGCTTAAATTTCCTTTATTCTTTAAACACACACACACACACACACACACACACACACACACACACACCCATGCATAATACATAGCCCCTCCCCCCCAACAGCAACAATTGAATAAACAATAATGGGCTTGGGGGGGGGGCATGGGCAGAGGACAACCTCGGCGGATGGTCATTGCCCTCGTTATTTAAGATGGGGTCTCATTTGTCACTGTATGCAGGGTTCTCCTGTCTTCGCATCCAATCTCACTGCGGAAGATTTGGGAACACAGACATGTAGCATGGTGTCTGGTTTTACAGGGGCCCAGGGCATTTTAACTGAGGTTCTTAGGCTTATATGGCAAACACTTTACTTTCCGAGCCATCTCCCCAGTCCATCTTTTAACTGAAACTTGTGTGAGTCTCTGGTTTTCACAAGTTCTCAAACTAGAACCTGCTGCTCACTGTGTGGTCCATGGACCAGCACACCAGCATCTCCGGCGAGCTTGAGTGAAATGAACGACTTCCAGCTCCAGCTAGACCTACTGCAGGATCTGAAGGGTGGCAGGATCTCAGACATTCCACAAAAGATCCTACTAAAATACTACAGAATACTGGACAACACGAACACCTGCCGTGTGTTAGACTATCTCCAGTCTTCAGATTAATTCACTGACAAACACGATTGATTCAGAATACGTGAAGATTAATTTTGACGAAGGGAGAAAAGTCAGGTCTGTGATTTTTCTTGCGATAGTGTTTGCATTCTTTGCATAGCAGGTTAGGGAGCTAAGGAAGAAGCCTTGAGCTTCAGATTGAGAGTTAGAGTTGTTCATGTTTTTAAGGATGTAAAAGCGCCTAACCCCTGGCACACCGTCACATAATTCATCTGAAGTCCCGGCAGCTGTCTTCGGAGGTAAGAATTACTGTCTGGGTATTTTAGAGGAGGAAACCGGTTTAAAACCGATTTACACAAAGCCTGAGGAACCATCCTGCAGAGGGGGAAAAGCTGTGATTTACACTCCGGCGAGGTGATCTCAGATTGAGCGGGCTAGTTTAAGCTCCGTTTTCCAAACTGCCATGGCTTGGCTTGGCGGGGGACATTTTAAAAATTCAGCCGTTTGTAGAATGGTGGTCGGTGGTCCAGCGCTTGCCTTGCACAGACAGACAAGGCCCCGAGCTGCAATAGTCAGGGTCGCCAAAGGAGAAAGAAACGTAAAGACAACGTGTTCCAAGGAGGCACGCCCTGATGCAAGTTTCTGCGTTTGATTTTCCGGTCGGTCCTTTCTTGGGGAACGGCTATGTCTTAGATCGTCAATACTGGTTTGGACCAATAAAAAGTGAGATCGGCCACAGAAGAGGAAATATTTGTCACTTCATAAGGACCAATCATTCTGTTTTAACGGTTGTTTCCTGTGCTTACTCCAGGGTGTTGGCTCCTGATTTGGGTTTTGAATTGAAGGCAGGCGCAAATTGAGAACATACATGTGAGTGGTGGTGTTTAAAAAGCAGGCTCCTTTTAGGTACCTTTTAGGGGAACACAACACAGCAAAACATGGAAAAGTGTCCCCCAACAGGTGACCTCCTCCAGTTAGTATCTAACATTTCAAAGGAATTTGGAGGACTCCGTCTTCTTGAAAATTGGGAAGATTCTTCAGCCATTGCAATCATTAGCGTTCAGCGTAAAAACCTTGGGCTGTTGTCCTGGCAATGTTTTGAATCTTAACCTTTGTCTTGAGATTAGAGACACAAAAGACACCCTCCAGGGCTAAACTGAATGTTTCTGTTTTGTCTTGTTTTTCTCCTCCCCCCTTCCCCCCAAGAGTTACAAGTCAGGCTTGTTCCCTTTGCCCATTGATAGATTTTTTTTTTTTTTTTTTTAAAGATGAAATCTACACAGTGGTGTCTGTCATTACCAAAAGAGACAAAAACGAACAAAACCCCCAAAACAACATAGCTTTGGTACTGAGAGGACCTGACACCGGTCAGCTTCATGTGTTTGCAGCCTGTTTCTATCAAAGGTAAAGAGCCATAAAGTTCGCCCAAATTATGTTGCAGTCATTATTTGAGTGTTTAGAGGGTGGGTGGATGGATGGGGTGGATGGATTGCTGTAAATTAGCTCTAATGACCTCATGCAGCCTCAGGCTATCCACGCTTTGCTTAGAGACCTTCCTGGGATGGTCTCTTTCAGTGTTCTCACCACCAGCCCCTCCCCCACTCCCACAGGACCCTGCACACAAGTCTTTCCTACTCGGCTGATAGGCTCCATGTGGATGCCTTAGTATTCCGAGGAAAATTCCCAGACCCCTTCATGGGGACACCACAAAACTGCCTCAGTGGGTGGCTTCTCAAGTACTTGTACATTTTGCGTGTGTTTTGACTCTGGCTAGTTAGTACTAAAGAGTAGAGAGCCATTCTTCAGTATCTGAGGGGAGTGCTCCAGGAGCCGTTCAGGGTTCAGGTACCACAACGTGAGGATGCTCAGTCAAGTGTCTTACAACAAAGGGCATGTTATTCACGGGTAACCCATGCAATTCTCTGGTTGTACATTAAGTCATCTTATGCATTCCATATTTTTTCTAGGACAGTGTACACACTGTGGAATCATGTCAGTCATTACTGTTACACAAATATCTGAGTAACAGGACTTAAAGGAGGCAAGGTTGATTTGGAAGGTTTTGGTCATCGATGGCTGTGTCTGGTGAGACAGAACATCATGGTGGAGCAGGGCTGCTCACCTGCTGGTTCCCAGGAAGCAGAGAGAAAGACAGAGAAGGGTCCAGAACAAGTCGGAGCCTCCAAGGACACACCTCAAGTGACCTACTTCTTCCAAACAGATCCCTTCTCTGAAAGCTTCTATTGCTTGCCAAGAACAGCATCAAATTGTGAGCCCCCTAGGGAACCGTCCACTGAGGTTAGAGACCTCATGGTCACCTAACAGTGTCTGGATCTACTGAGCCTTTGGGGTTATATTTTGTAACCATAGTGTAGTTATACTGTATGTTTTGGGAATGATAATAAGAAAAAGTCTCTCTCTATTCAGCATGGATGTAAAGATTTTCATGAATGTTTCAATCTGTAGTTGGTTGATATGGGACCTATGGGTAGAAAGAACTGCCAGGCATTGGTGGTCCACCCCTTTAATCCCAGGATTTGGGAGGCAGAGGCAGGTGGATCTCTGAGCTCGAGGCCAGCCTGGTCTACATAGCAAGTTAAGGGCAACCATGGCTACACAGGGAAACCATATCTAGAAACAAGCAAACAAACAAATAAACAACAAACAAGGCAGAGCCATCTTTAATTTTCTAATGCCCAGCAAGGCCAGGCAGGCAAGTTAAGGTCAGGTACATCTCAGGTGTGTCATCTGTCATTGGTGAGGGAGGCTCTCCTGCATCTGTGAGACAGCTTCCTCCATTTCTCAGCAGGTGGTCTTCTATGCCACTTTCTAGAAGGAGTCTGGTGTGCAGGTTTGGCAGTCTATGGCGGCATCATTGATTGGCTGTTGACTAATTAAAGGAAATCTTCTGAGATGGGAGCCAGGTGGTTACTCAAGGGAACAGGCATGAAGTACTCTTGAGAATAATGGATGAGCATGGGGATGAGGACCCTGGCAAAGTGACCATACCGTGAAGGCAGTATTGGTTTAGAAGTGGGACACCAAGGCACCAGGGGCCTGGACCACTTGTGCCGCTTTCTAGTCAGATTGCCTGGGGAAAGCCATTCTGTGCCTCAGTTTCTTCATCCATGCGGTATGAGTGTGGGGGGGGCAGACGGATTTTAAAATCTTTTTCTTTTTTTCTTTCCAGTTCTCACAGGGTTTGTTTCTAATATAATACTAGCTCAGCACAAACCATGCAATAGCTCAAGTGGCCAGTCCGAGGTCTTTGCGTGCAGAATTAAAGGCATTGTGCTAGTATTTCAGAGCCGCTGGACAAATATTAGAAATCTTGAAGGAGGATTCCATAGTTAGATGAAGGATAGCAATAACTCTTTTATATTTATTTAACATGTTTGGGAAATGTCTGTGCAGATGTCAGAAAAATGGAAGCATGGGACTGAAATTTATAGAACTAATGTGGGGCTTAGGTCTGATAAAATGAAAGACTGGGTGGAAGGATTCAGAAAATACTACAAAAGAGATGGCAGAAAGAGTCTACGGCATTTCCTGTTATTTTCTTCTTTTCAAAATTTGAATAACCACCATGTAAAATTTTAGCATCTCACCTTGGACATACAAAGAAAGTTGTTAGGCGATAGTTTTGACTAATAACAACTTATATTTAACTATGGCTTAGGGAATTCTCTTCCCTACCTGTGTATAGACCTCTAAAAGAGAGTTTTATTTTATTTTTCAAGAAACGTAGATCAGGCTAGCCTTGGAATCACTACATAGCTGAGGATGACCTTGAACTCTAGGCTTCCTTGCTTCTGTTTTCTGGGTGCTGGGATTACAGATGTGTGCCAACCACCATGCCATGTAAATGTAATGCTGAGAGTTTAACCGAGGCATTCATGTCTGCTAGGCAAGCACTCACTCTATATAGCTGTTAACTATTGTCTCATTAGCTGCCTTGTTCATGGCGCAGATATTAAGTGAATGAGTGATCACATCTCAGAACAACATATAAGACTAAAGGATGGCTCGTGTCTCTTCAGATCCTTTCTACTTCAAAGCAACTAAGTAGAATTGTTTTTTTGTGAGTTCAGAGGTCGAGGGAGTTACCCATAAACTCAGAGGTTGTCCAGGAAAGAAGGTACCATCTCAGTATTAAGTGGGCAAGAAAACAATAGACTCAATGATAGAGAACAAGAAGAGATTTGGGTCATTCATTGAAAAGATGTGACATGCTTGAGGTTCATTCGTAGTAGTTATGTGCTTTTTATTTTTAACTAGAAGCCAGCATGTATTGGTAATCCCAAAGATGGGAGGGGAAAGACCACTGACCCAAATCGTCATGGGTAAATTAATTAAAGCAAGCCTTTTTATTTCTGCACACTGGCTGTCTACCCTTAAGGCAGGGTTTAAGAGATCAGCATGGGACGTAAGGAGGACAAGAATTTTAGAGCTCATGGCTAGGGGAGTTTCAAAATGGGGGATTTTGTTTGGGTGGGAGCTCCACCTCAACCCCTGGCACCCTGGCATCCCTATACCCAAAGAGTCTGGATGTTCTGGTGGAAGATCCACCTCAACTTCCCTCCCCTATCTCTTTCCCTCAACTCACCCCTTCAAAGCCTGCCAAACACAGCCTCTCCCCCAGAGAGGCTCAAGTCCACTCCCACAGGGTATCCCAGAAAACAGACATGTGGTTCTTCCCATCTCTTGTCCCGGTCTCCTCTCTGCAGGCCGGGGAATCACCCAGGAATGCTTTACCCATTAAACCGGGCCTTTTCCTAATTTGGTCTGCTTTGGATTGCTGCTTTGGCAGAGAGGCCTATCAGGGTGCAAAACCTTATCAGATTTGATGGCCAAGCTAGGCGGGGTTACAGGAGCAGAACATAAGCATAACAAGTTAGTCATAACGACCTCCTGGAACAAAGGCATGTTTGCAAGGTGGTCATGACAATGAGTAGTCAGAATGACCTTTTGAAACAAAGGAAGGGTTGCGAGATGGTTCTTAACTTTTTGAAACCAAGACATGGTTGCCATTTCCTGGAACACACAGTACAGAACCACTTGTAGTTAAGGTTGCAGTGGGGCATAGCCCAATCCTTGAGAAGCAGATGTTTAATCATAAACAGGAATGAACCTAGTTTGTCTTTACTATAAGATGGCTTTTGAGACTAAGATCGAGGCAGGCTGGTTCATCGTTGTTACCTGGAGAACATAGAAAGACATGGGAAAAAGGCAGACATCTCTGTTTAGAATACTGTTCAGGCGGAGGTGTCCAGGAGGAGGAATTATCAACATTTATCTCACTGTTCTGCCTCACCCCTCCCAAGCCTATTTCATGTCATGATTCAAGTTTTCCCATCTGATTTATCTCTTTTCGAGGCCTATGAGCTATCATCCCTGTAGCTTCATCCTACTGAGAGAGTGAAGAGAGTTATCACTGACCAAGGCATCCTTAGATGTTCTCCTTCCTCAGGGAATTAATTTGAAGCAGCAACTTGAAAAATAACTTGTATTGACTGGTTTGAACTTGAACTGACCTAGAACTGAATTAATTGCATGCAATGAGGGTCTCTTCTACAGTGCGACTCTGTAATGTCCTTCATGACCGAAGGGCTCTGGGAAGCATGGGGGACAACCAGTAGCATTTTGGGTCTAGTGTAGGTAAATACATGCTTCCCTATTTTGGAAAAAAAAAAAAGTGGGAACGTTTGTTCGGATACATTGTCCAGCTTTCCCCTGCCTCTCAGTTTTATGAGGGCATCCCAGATGGAATCCGGGAAATTTGATCTGTGAGACGAAATGGAATTCGCTTGATCCCAGGGCGACTCTTGCTGCTTTTGTGTATATGGAGTGTTCTGTGAATTGACCCTTAACTCCAGATATGTACTGATCTTTATGGGTTCCTGAGTATTGGGTTCCCACTTTTTAAAGCCATTATCAAAGAAAAAAACAGGGCACTTCCCAGATGTCAAACTGTTTCTCATTTCCTGGTGGGTCCGTTCATCTTGAGCTATTGCAAAGAGTTCAGTGAAGCTTAATTCAATTAAATTCCTTCACTTCATTCTGTCCCGGTCCTGGAGGGTACCTCTCGCTTCATAAAGAGGAAGAAAGGCGAGACCTTGGCCAAGGTCGGATGAATACACTTTCCCCGACACGTAGGTGCAACACTTAGCTTTTGTAGTTGTATAAATGCTGTGTGGAGTCTCAGCAGCTGTTAGGATTTACTGTGCCTGGGTTGTGCTTTAAAGCGCCTGTCTGACCTATTTGGCAGCTGATTGTTAAGTGGGCTTCGTATTTCATCGTCTCTCAAGACCTTGGAGAGTGTCTGGTTTGACACACTCCTCTTACTAAAACAATGAATCCCACAGAGGCTTGGAGGGAGCTTAAGGCCACAATGCTAAGACAGTCCACGGGCAGGGCTGGAACCCCAGTTGCCTACATCTTGCTATGTAGGAACTCTTTGTAGTCCTCATGGCTGACTACATTCTTAGTGGAAAAATTTCGTCAAACTCTCTGTTATTGTTGGGTATTTAAAATTTAGACTTTTCTTCCCAACTGTTGCCTTTTCCTTTTTATGAAGCTCCATTTCTAACATAGATAAAAGTAAACTGAGTAGCAAAACAAACTCAAAGCCAGCGATTTTTCATCAGTTCCTGGTTTGTCTTATTTCTTCTGTATTTTCATTATAGAGATGGGAAATGATCTTTTGAAATGATCCCAGATATCATATTGTTTGGTCCACAAATATTTTACTCTATATCTTTAAAAGTATCTTTATACTTAAAAATAGTCATAACACCATTGCCACAATAACCCAAATAAATGAGCAGTATTGTTAAATATCCATAGTTGCTCTTTTTATTAGTAAAAATATTGTATAGTCCTTGTATTTTTCAGGAATGTTTTCTCCTTCGAAAGAAAAGCAAACTCTATTAAGAATGGTAAGGGGATTAGGTCACTGCAAAGAGGGAGGGTCTGCAAAGGACTTTCAGTATCACTGATAGAATGACTATGGCCAGGCTGGCAAGGTGGGTCAGTGGGTAAATCACGTGCCATGAAAGACTGGTGGCATACGTTCGATCTCTGGAGCCCTTGGAAAAAAGTGACAGGAAAGGAACCACCTTCTCAAGGCTGTCTGTCTGTCTGTCTGTCTGTCTTCTGATCTCCATACACACCTGCTATATGTACACCGAGGCACACACTCATGCCTACTTACACACATAAGCACAATTTTTAAAAAGTTAAGAAAAAAATGTGGGGCTGGAGAGATGGCTCCGCAGTTAAGAGCAGGGACCAGGTTTGGGTCGCAGCACCCACGTGGTGGCTCACAACCATCTGTAAATTCAGTTCGAGGGAACCTGGTGCCCTCTTCCAACCTCTGCTGATACCAGGCACTCATATGGTGAGTAGATATACATACAGGCAAAACACTCATACACATAAAATAAAATAAATCTAAAAGAAAAAAAAACTTTTAAAAAAGCTTAAAAAGTAAGCTACAACTTTACAATTGCCAAGAGTTTACTAGATAATCACTTAGTTTTGGAGTAGTCTTTTTACATTACCTGGTCTTTCAAAAATAGTTGATTGGTTTTTACATTTTTAAAAAGTTATTATTATTATTATTATTGTGTGTGCGCGCGCATGCGCATGCACGCGCTCCTGCTGTGCTCATGTGTGGAGGTAAGCGACACAGCTCTAGTTTCATTCAGTTGCTTGGGTAAAACTGCTGAGGGGAGTTTTCTCTAAGTTTTACCTAAAAGCAGCTTAGGGGAAGGAAGGATTTATTGGGTTCCCACTTCCAGGTCACAAAGTCCATCATGGAGGGAAGTCAAGGCAGGGACTCACGTAGGAGCTTGAGGCAGACACCATGGAGGAATGATGCTTGCTGGCTTCATCCCAAGCTCGTGATTAGCTAGCTTTCTCCTATGACCCAGGATTACCTGCTTAGGGATTGTAGGGTCCACAGTGGGCTGGGAACTCCTACATCAATGAATAATCAAGACAGTTCCCACAGACACGCCCACAGGTCAGTCTAATCTAAACAATTCCCCAATTGAGGCTCCCCGCTCAGATGACTTCAGGATGTTTCAAGTTGACAAAGCTAACTGGGACAGAAACCAGGAGTCGGTTATCTCCTTTTAACCGTGGTTGCTAGGGATGGAACTCAGGCCACCTAGCTTGTAGGGCAAGTGATTTGAACCTGGGCCATTTCACCCGCAAGCTGTTGGTACATCTTTGTACGACGCTAGTGAGGGACTCCCATCATTTATTTTATATCTCCACAAGTTGTCCGTGTATCTGCATATTAAAGAACTTGTCATGCTAGGAAGAGAGGAAGCTAAGCTGACTTTTAATTGTGTGTATTTAACGAGTGTCTCATTATCTCAGGAGCTCTGACTGTCCTGTGCTCCTAAAGTTCAGCTAACTGATTCAAGAAGTACCAGTTCTTGTGCATAGGGTCATGATTCATCACTAGACATTGGATTCCAGAGAAGCATCTTGGGGAATGCTTACCTGTGCTTTTAGGTTTAATAGATACTGTGTTTGTCCCTTCTTGTACTTCTTCACAGTTGCCTTTGAAATAGAGCCAGGAGCAGGCTGTGAATGAATGTCACATCCCTTTGGGATTTTGTGCTGCTGAGCACAGGGATCTGCGTTAGTAACTTTTGTATTACTGTGTCCGTGATACCAGACAGAAATAACTTAAGGAAGGGTTTATTTTGGCTCAGAGTTTCAAGGGTTTCAGTCAGTGCATCATGGTCAGGAAGGCATGGCAGAGCAGGCTGCAGGTTAGGAAACAGGGAGTCCAACGGGAGCCAAGGACTGGTGTTACCTTGAAAGGCCTGCTCTTAGTGACCTGCATCTGCCAGCTAGCCCCCTCCTTCTAAGAGTTTCACAGCTTTCCAAAATGGTGACACCAGCTGGGCAATAAGCATTCAAGAGATGAACCTGTGGGGGACATTTTAGACCACAGCAGTGACAATCAAGTCCTGTATCATTGTTCGTCAACTTAATGAGAAGGCTAGGTACTGCTGTGGGATGTCTTTCTGTATGCTGTGAATGTGTGTTGCTATGATTGGTTAATAAAGAAGCTGCTCTGGCCTATGGTGAGTCAGGTTATAGCCAGGCAGGAAATCCAAGAGACAGGAAGAAAGGAGAGGAGGGAGAGACACCAGCCTGCTGCCCAAGGAATAACATACCAGTAGACCAGTAAATCCATGGAACATGTGGCAAAGCATAGATCAATAGAAATGAGTTAATTTAAGATATAAGAGCTAGCTAGCAAGAGGTCTGCCATAGGTCATATAGTTTATAAATAATATTAAGCCTCTGAGTGATTATTTTATGAGTGACTGCAGGACGGGGGTGGGGTGGTGGGTGGGGATGGCTGGGCAGGACCAGAGAAACTTATGGCTAGAGTGTATTCTGCAAAGCTGGCTAAAAGCAGAATGTTCACTCAAGTGTCCGTCAGTGTCTTCTGTTTTAGGGTGTCTGTTGCTGTGAAGAGACTCTATGACCACCACAACTCTTATAAAGGAAAACATTTAATTGGGGCTGGCTTACAGTTTCAGGGGTTCAGTCCGTTATGGTCATGGCGGCATGCAGGCAGACATGGTGCTGAAGGATCCGAGAGTTCTACATCTTGATCTGCAGGCAGCAGGAGCAACTCTGTGGAGACTGGATGTAGCTTGAGTGTAGGACCACAAAGCCCACACTCTCACACTTCCTCCAACAAGGCCACAACCACTCCAACAAGGCCACACCCACTCCAACAAGGCCACACCCACTCCAACAAGGCCACACCCACTCCAACAAGGCCACACCCACTCCAACAAGACCACACCCACTCCAACAAGGCCACACCTCTTATAGTGCCACTCCCTATAGGGGGGGCCATTTTCTTTCCAACCACCACAGCTTCCAAAGAAACACAGGGAAAGAAGGACCCTGGGAATGAGACGTGGGCCTTTCCTTCAAGTTTGCTAATGAAGGTAATACTGTGAGTACGTCCTGCTATGGGAGCCAGAGAACTGATGCCTTGTCCCAAGCCACCAAGATCCAAATAGTGGGCTAGGAGCACGCTATAGGAAACTGGTTTAAGAGCTGTTCTCTAGGTCAGACTGAATTCCAGGGCAGAGCCTGACTGTTCTGGGGACTCATGGGAACCAGGAGAGGCTAGGCATATCTTGTAATTTCTTGCCCCACTCTCCCGTTCCCGTAGTCTTGTCCACAAGCCTATTCATTTTTGGAAATTTGGGGAAAGTCTGTTTTCCTCACTGTTCAGAGTCCTCACTGTTAGGGCGTTTTTGACCTTTCTTCTCTGCCACTGGCTTTGACTGATTCCAATAGAAAAAGTATTTAAGGTGGGGGGGGGGACACAGACAGGTAAGGGCAGAGAAAGCAAAAAGAGCCGTGTGTGTGTGTGTGTGTGTGTGTGTGTGTGTACCCTAGAGGTGGAGCCCTGCAAGTGAAGACCTGTGGTTTGTGGTCATTGATCCTGCACCTACTCTGCACTAAGGTGACTATCAATGCTTCCCTTCCTATGCAGAGAGACAGCCGAGGCCCCTGCATCCCAGGGCCCTGCCGGACAGCTCTCTTGGGTTGTTTTCTTAGTGGCGCTTTGGTAGGATGAGGGAGTGCCTCAGCACCTGAGAGCTAAACAGCTGGGATGTCTTGCCTGATCGATGCATCCAATGTCTGCATCTCCCCTTTCCAGTTGTCTGTCTATTCTAAGATCTGTCCTTTGACTCTGTGCGTGGTGAGGGGTCTGAATATGGAAGTTGTAGGAATTTCCCCTTTAAAATACATGTTTTCAGAGTCATTCCTTACAACTGAGTGATAGCCAAAACCGATGTCTAAAACTGATGTCTAAAACTGATGGAGAGCCTTACCTCCTTTTAGTCATGGTCACAGGGACAACTGCTTTCAGAGTTCAGGGTCAACAGTCCTGTGGAATTGCTGGTTACTTTTTATTCTGATTTGCTGGTTTCTGGGCCCTGGGGCTCGGCAAGCGAGAAGTATTGGTTCACACCGCTGCACAGTGGCGAGACAGACTTGCTCCTCCTATTAATGAGAGTTAAACATCTCAAGCGCCGCTCTTGTCCACCCTTCCCCCATGCCATCCTTTTGGATACCACTCACACTATGTGGCCACGCCAGTGCCATGAGGCACAGCTGCTGTGCCCCTTGGCTTTGTGCAGAGGCGTCTTTTCTCCCGGCTCAGGCACCAAGCTGGCTGCTTCCTGTATGGAGGACACGCAGCGTTACCAAAGGGGACGATTCACTTGGATAGACCTTGCTAAGAAGTACTTGATGCATGGATAGGCGTGCAGCTGCTTCATTGAGGTATTTAGTTCATTCACTTCCTGTTTTGGGTTTGAGACGGCGTCTCACTATATAGCCCAGGCTGGCCTCAAATTCCTGATCCTCCTCCTGCCTCAAGCCACTCCGGGAGAGTACCACTACACCTGACTTTAATTTCTTTCTTTCTTTCCCCCCCGCCCCCCGAATGAATCTAGCTTTAGTTTACAAATCTGGAAGAGTTAACAGGTGGTCCTCAATAATACTGTTACGATTTGAATTGGTCACCCACAAATTTCTATGTGGCTGTCTTAGACATCAGTATGTCCGAATAGGATGCTATTTGGACAGAGGGTCACTGCACATATAATGCATTATGATTAATGTAGGGTGGCCACTACTATTAGAGTAGGGTGGCCACTACTATTATAATAATGTTCTTATAAAAGGGGAACCTTGGATACAGATACGTACATGAGGATAGTACCATGTGAAGGCAAGATGATAAACAGAAGCCATGTGGACACCAGAGACTGCCAGAGGCAAGGCATGGGCATACTCTTCCTCACAGCCTACAGAAGGAATCAGCCTGTCGCGCCCCCCTCGTCCAGCAAGGAAGACACAACACCAAGCTCTTCTTCTTGCAATTTAATCA
This sequence comes from Peromyscus aztecus, assembly GCA_902168405.1. Taxonomy (NCBI): domain Eukaryota; kingdom Metazoa; phylum Chordata; class Mammalia; order Rodentia; family Cricetidae; genus Peromyscus; species Peromyscus aztecus. Next base: position 17,983 of record CABHPQ010157736.1, read on the forward strand.
GGCCTTTGAACAGTCTTCTAACTTCTAAAAGATCCCCTCCTTCTGAAGGAACCCCTCCTTCTGAAGGATCCCCGGGCAAAGCCTCTCCCGGCCTTATGTAGGCTCTGGGCAGCCAACCCCAGGTCACCACGTGGGCACCGCCCAATAGGCTCAAGCATGCATAAGCAAGCCACAAATTCCGCTACAGCCTCACCTGGAGCTGTTTACCTCGGGGAGCGCTCGCCGTGGGGATGGCGGAAGGCGGTAACCAGCGCCACCTGTAAGGCGTGGCTACACGCAGCTCCCTACCTCAGCCCTTCATCTTGAACTATAATTTCTGTCGATTAAGTGATCTAGTGTGTGAGTGTTTGTTACAGGCTGCCTAGCAAACTTGTACAAATACTTGCAACAAGCAAAACAATAAAAACAAAACCATGAACCTTAGCCAAGGTTGATGGACTGGAGCGCTTTGTGAATGGACCTCTTTGTGAATGATCTCTTTGTGAATGGAACCTCGCCTTTTCCTTTTGCATGCTCTTTGCATCTATATCCAGCAACACAGCAGACCACATCTACCTTGATTTTAAAAAGGAGATTAATTCTCAAATGAACTATTACACACCAGAACTGGCCTGTCTATGCAGAACAAGACAGCTGGGGAACTTGGGTAAATCACAAGGTTTGACTGTTTAAAGCAGCTACTGAAGAGATGGAGATAGATAGATAGATGATTGAGAAAGAGAGAGAGAGAGAGAGAGAGAGAGAGAGAGAGAGAGAGAGAGAGA
>CABHPQ010157737.1:0-68096 GCA_902168405.1 Peromyscus aztecus
TACTAATCTGGGTGAATTCTGGAACTGTTATGATAGAATGGTTTTCCTTATTATCACAGGCTTTCAAAGCAGGCATCCTTGAGCTGTCTGGAAAGTAGCCTGCATGGTAGAAACCAGTTAGTTGCATTATGTTTGGGAGATCATGGGTACAGAACTCCAACACAAGAAGACTATGCAGGACCTCAAAACAGATGCACAAGAACCAGCAAAATTAGAATGAGTCACAGCTTGGGATTCAATGTACAAGCTAAGGGATGGGAATAGTGATTTGTCTGATACCATCTGCATTGTCTGAGCTGGCCTGATTCCACTCTCCCATATCCTTGGGAGATAAACAGACTCCAGCAACTTGCTTCTGGTCAACACTCTCCTCCTTCCTGTCCTGGAAACCTCCTTCCTTTAAGATTCACCTCCACCACAGGCATGACAATAATGAATCTCTCCACTCAAGGTTTTACAACTGTTTAAGCATCCTGCCCAGCATCTCCTCCAATATTAATTGTGGTGGAAGAAATTGGCAGTCATGGAAGTGGCTCTTCAAGGTCATCCATAACTCATTATCCAGCTTCGCCTTTGTCGATGTGCACAGATCCAACCCCATGAACTCAGAAGTTCAAAACAGTTCAAATGATTTATTTCCACAGATCTTTGAATTGGCTGCTGGTCAGCTTGTAGCGGAGATGTTTCTGCCTATCTCAGCTGGAGTAACTCAAGAGTGTGTGGTAAGCTAGGCGCTGAATCATCTTGGTTGGGATTTGCTATGGATATCTTTGCTCCATTCACTCCACAATGGAAAGGCACTAATGTTTTAAATGGCCAGTCATCTATATGCAAGAAGGTGTCAGGAGTAGAGCAGCAATGCAACAAGCTGCACCCACTGACTACCACCCTAATCTTCTCAAACTCCAACTAAGTTCCTTGTTCCCAGGTGGCTTGTATGCAGTAAGTATTGCATTTTTCAGTTCTGGAGAAAAAAGCCTGTAGTCAAGACACTTGTAAATATTCCCACCTTGCACTACTATAACCTTGGGGTTTAGGGTTTCAACATACAAGTTTTACAAAAATGAAAATTTCAGACCATAGCCACAGATTATTTTGGAATTTTTAGTGAGATCTGGGACTCAGTGTACATATTTTACTGAATTACTGGTGTTTCTCTTATTGGAAGAACATCCACCCTTATATAATTTTCTTTAATGAAATTGATTTGCTTTCTATCATCCTCATGGGTAAACTCTGGTCATTTTTAAAGATCCAGTAATGGAGACGGGAATGATGGCATAGCTGTTAAAAGTACTTGCTGCCCCTGCAGAGGACTCAGGTTTGTTTCCCAGCACACACATGGTGGCTCACAATCATCTCTACCTCCAGTTGCACGGGATGCAATGCCCTCCTATGTTCTCTTTTGGTACCAGACATGTATGTGGTACATAGACATGAATACAGATAAACAGTCCCACACATAAAATCCAGATAATTAAAAAAATAAAGATCCAGTAATTAATCTAGAGTAGAGAAGATATCAGAAATTTCAGAACTGTAGAATTCAATATTATTGATACCTAGCATTTATACTTAATCTACTATAATGTTTTTTTTTCCTCACTTCAGTGTGGACCCTAAAACACAAGTGTGTCTTTGAAAATCCAACAAATGCACAAACAGAACACATCCAACCTGAGATGAGCCTTTACACAGAAGTTGTGTGAGGTGCTAAAGTTTTGTGGCCACTATTTGTGCTCTATACATGATTCCATCTCCATATTTAACATAGGAAGAGAGTTTTCTTGTTATACCAACAGTCTATACTTATACTTCATTATGAAAAACTGAGAAATTAGAAACAAAGATAACTTGGCTGGCCATGTGCTGTCTTAGGGTTTCTATTTCTGTGAAGAGACACCATGACCAACGGCAACTCTTACAAAGGAAAACATTAAACTGGGGCTGGCTTACAGTTTCAGAAGTTTAGTCCATTATCTTCATGGCAGTGTGCAGACAGACATGGTGCTGGAGAAGGAACTGAGAGTTCTATATCCTGACACACTTCCTCCAACAAAGTCACACCTCCTAATAGTGCCTCTCCCTATGGGGGCCATATTCTTTCAAACCACCACATGTGCTATGCATGCAAACATGATCCAAAGCCCAAGTTCTACCCTGGATGTATCTGTTCAACCAGAAGACAATTTATACTGAGATATCTTCCTAGGAACTGCCCTCACCTCATAGGAAACCCTGTCTCTTCTTGGTCTGTGTCAAAGGAAGTCCTCCATGATGACACAGGAATGGGTGCTGACAAATGGCATACCCTGTGCTAGAAACCCCTTCTTTTCTGTTCATTTCAAACTTAGAAAGTAAAATATTATGAAATCATTTTTATACCTACTTTAAGCTGGTCCCACCCTTTCGTCACAATCTGACTGAGTAAATGGGGTGAATTCTAAAAATCACCAAAATCCATCTTCATTCCCTGAACTTGGGATGTCTAATGGCTGGTTTGTTTGTTTGTTTGTTTAGTTGGTTTATAGGTTGTTTGTATGTTTGGTTGGTTGGTTGGTTGGCTGGCTGACTGGCTGGCTGACTGGCTGGCTGGCTGACTGGCTGGCTGGTTGGCTGGCTGGCTGGCTGGCTGGATAGCTGGCTGGCTGGCTGGCTGGATAGTTGGTTGGCTGTTTGATTGGCTGCTTGGTTGGCTGCTTGGTTGGCTGATTGGTTGGTTGGTTGGTTGGTTGGTTGGTTGGTTGGTTGGTTTGTAGGTTGGTTGGTTGTTTTCTGATGACTGTTAAAGAAGAAAGAGTGGAGTATAACCCTCATCTTTCCTCCCTATAAAAATGAGAAAACCACTCATTTATGCACAAAATAAACATTAAGGAGAAGTTCAGAGAGCTCAGGAAGAGTCACATCTTAAAACCCAGTGGCAGAAACCAGTATCAGCCAAGTACTTCCATGAACTCTCTGCCAGTGGCTAGTTGGACTCAGCAAGGGGGTCTTTGCCTGGATTCTTTCTTCACCTGGATTTTTTTTGTGGTTATAATGATCTGGTAATAGGTCTGGAACTCTCCTTTCACATCATTCTACTGGATGTCACCCAGAATGTGACTGGGGCTGGTATATGTAACATCCCATGGCCTATCCTTATGACCCAGGTGTCCGCACACTATGGTGGCTAGACTATCATAGCACATGCCTTGAGAATGTGGAAGGTGTGCTAGGGTGCTGCAGGGACACATTTTGCTAAATCACATTCCTCAAGGCAAGTTCCAGGGGAAGACATGCCAGGTCCCCTGTGGATGTGTGCTGAAAGCTCATATGACTAATGTCTTTCCTTAACTGTGTCTGGGATTCAGGTATGCAGACATAAAAGAAAATGAATTCACAGGCATTCCTCTCTAGCCCAAGGCATATGATTCCCAGTGAAAATTCCTTGCATCAGTTCTGCATTTGTTCATAGGTACTAGAGTGAGCTGTCCCATCCACCAGCGTCTATGCTTCTCTCCCTCCCACAATTCCATCTTCCACCGGCACGCTGAATAATTATCAGAATCTCCTTCTGGAGAACGATGGGATAGGTGGTGAGGGGTGCAAGACTATGGGCAGCAGAGACGTTTGGAGCTCCATATTAAACACAACATTAGTCACCCCCTGTTATCACACGATTGCTCCTGCAGTGAAATTATTAGGCAATTATTTCCCCAAAACAGCATTGTAGTGATAAAGATAAAAATTATACAATTCGCTCCAGTCATTATTTTTTCCTCAAGGTTAATGTGTTTGTCACATCGCATTAAACACCCACATTAACCATTAGAGCACTTCACGGTCCAAGCATAGCTGCCTCTGTGAAACTAATAAAAGGACAAATTAGAACAATCATCACCATGGTGACCATGTTTATGAATAATGATCATTCTCTCTGATAGAGTACTCTATTTGTAGGGCAAAAAGAAACCTGATTTCTGTGATTTTATTTACACAAACTTTTAGCTATTGAATAGCGTCTGTGAGCACCCGAGTGGTTGCAGAGACCATGACACTATGATCAAATGCTGATTTTGTGTCATTATATTTATGTCAGATCTTTAGAGTTAAGTGTGACTGTTTTCCAGGAGGAAATAAGAATTCATTTTCCAATCATTGCTCAGTTTCCGGAGCCAGATGTTGAGTGCACTTAGGAAACAATGTTATTCAATACATCTACGACACTACCTTTCCCCTCATGGGTAAGCCAGCCACAGACCTTTAGTTGGTCCAGTCCAAAATCCTCCATTCATTGTAGGTCAGGGCTGATTCCTACTTTTGAAATCACTCGATATTTGCTTAAAAGGAAAATGATGCAAAACTTCAGGGTCAATAGTATGCCCTTGTTATCTGAACAGGCAGGTTATATGGCTACCTCACCCAGACATGAATAACCAAGCCCATAGGCTTCTTCAACACCAATATAGTTTTAAATTTGCTTGAGAATTGCAACCAAGACCAAGTAGTCAAATTTAGAAGCACAAAAATCAAGCAGCATTAAAACGCAAAGCACTCACACTGCCTAATAAGGTCACCCCAATCTTTTGCATTTTGCTGAGCTGAGATTGCACATGAAATTGGCAGACCCATGTCACGTATTTTTGAAAGGTTAGATTGGGTTTTAAGGTTTAACCTCAGGCTAATTCTAGAAACATCTTCTAACTACACCAAACCATATAATTACACCAGGTAAAACACACATGTGGCAGCCACTCTCCCTGGACAGAGCTGATAAACGTGCTGTGGCCCAATAGCTCTTACAAAAAGATCATCCCTTTCCCTCTTTTGAAGCTATGAACAAACACAGTACCCTCTGACCCTCTAGACCGAGGACAATCTCAAATTCCTACTTGACTTCCTTCAAGTATCTTCCTACCTTGTGACTTCTGCCACCTAAAGCAAGACAGGTTAGATCAGGTGGTATGGAATTTAAGCTGCCTCACTCCCCCCCACACACACATCAGGGAGCCAACAAGAGTCACAATTCCCATTTCCGCTCTGTGGTTGAGGACTCTTCCCCTCCAGGACCCCAGTCACACTATACACAACAGCTCTCTCTAATGAAGCTCCTCTGGGGGACTGAAGGTCCTCTCCTGCCAAGACCCTCCCTTGTTCTGACACCTCTGGGGTGGTGCCCCATCCCTCCTAATGCTCTCCCTCTTCAAGCCAGGCCATGGCTGCCTACAGTCATGCTATCTCTCCTAACAAAACTCATCTGAAGGGTAATTTTGTTAGCCTCTTCCAAACAACTTCCACCAAGTTATAACAGCCCAAGCTCAGCCCAAGCTTCTCTTCTGCCCACCCCCCCCCCCCCAGGACCTTTCTTTGCTTCAGTCTGGGTGAGAATCCTGCCCACTCTCAAAAGTGTGACAATGCCTAATCCTCAGTTCTACTGACTAAGACCAGTTGTGCAAGGCCCAAGAAACCTGGGGTAAGATACCTAAACTCAGACTCACATTGGCTTCTAGACGCCATGCCTGTGCTTGAAGTGTGAATTTCAGGATACTGATAAAGCTACCCAGCAAGGCCAGAATGTTATGCAGCTGTCTGCTCCAAATTGAAACTTTCTGTCTTGGACGGAAGGATCTTCATCAGGTTATTGAAGTTAATGAAATGTTAAAGGCTCAGGAAACTCAGAAAGTTACCAGGTTTAAAAGGTTCCTGAGATGAGCTTTTCAATGATGCAGGTGCCTCTAAGTCACCCATGCAGCTGCAAGCAGCTCTCGTCTCATGTAAGAAATCCAATAAACTCTCTGCTTCACTGAGTCACACTTGGGTAGATCTGTTTCTTTGGACTACTACCTATGCTGATCCCTAGCTATGGGGAATAGATATTTATTTATTCACGTCTTCAATTGAAAAGTCATAGAGCATAGGGTATTAGTGTCCCTCGGACTATATTTTGACTTTTCAAGGTTGAGAAAGCCAAAGAACCAGATAGAACAATCCCTGTCCACTCTTCAGTGCTGAGCAGTTGATGAGGCACTGTGCTTTGTGCTCGCTCAAACACAGGGACTTCCCATAGCACAGAAGGCAGCTGGCTCATTCCCTTCACAACTATCTTTCCTCAGTGGCTCCTCACAGGATAATCTACCCTCTGCCCATGCATTGAATGGCTTCCTTGAGGCTTCATTTTCTAAGACCCTCACCTCCAGCCAAAGGCTATGAAACTCTTGCACTTTGATTAGGTTATCATACTCATCAGCTGAGGCATAGATACTGATGTTTTCATCCACCGTTCTAAAGATCTACTTAGGAAAAAGCTCTCTAACAGTACGTCACACTTGTTCCATGGTATTGGAGACAATGCCTGGATAGTGACCCCCTGGCCTCGAGGCACAAGTGGCAGGTGAGGCTCTGCGGTCCCCATTCTCCACTCCCTTTTTCCACACAGTGAGATTTCGGTGGTCAGGATGTCACAGCAGTCCCACATGCTCCCAGCTCACTTCCTGCTGCTGCTGCTGCTCCCTGTGAGGCTCACAGTTCCAAAGGTGTTGCTCAAATCTTGGTCCTTTCTCTCACTGATTTGATGAGTAGTTTAAATGTGATTTTCTTTCCCTGTGCATATCTTATTTGTAACTGACATGCATGCTTTTAAAGCAAAGTGTATTATTATTTTGAATATATTTTAGATGTCTAGTTAACTTCAGGAGGATTCAGTGAAGCTTTACAGTTATGTGGAGAGCTGTATACTGGCTAATCATACTTGCATTGAGATGATCTAAGAAAATACCTCAAAATGGCAAAGTGGCAGCAAGAATGAATTCCAATCTCATATCCTCCACCTTGCCATAGTTACGAGAAATGAATGTTCTGTCTTCAGGTGTGAGAGGAATTTGGAAATGAGCTATGGAAAAATGAAAACAACCTTGTCATATGTTGTCTGAGTTGGGGAGGCATTTTGATTAATGCTGCACTATTTGAAAGGAAGAAAAAAAGTCACTTGGCAAATGCAGAGAAGCCAGTGAGAAGCACTTACATTTGCATGCGCTGTATCAAAAACTCAAGTTAGATAAAACCAGCTCCTCTTAGGAGCACAAAGGGTGTCTCTACAGACTCCTGGGTAGGAATTATTTATTCTGTGAGGGCTCGACCTGAGCATGTTGCCTTGAATAAATTTGGCACTGAGCAAAATATCTCTTTTTTACAGTAGATAAATACTTGAAGAGAGAGCAAAGCTGTTCTTTTTTTCTCATCACGATATCCAGTTTCTCAAGGTCATGGGGTGCCACATGCTTCCAACATGTTCTGGCTTTGACCCAAAGAATCTAGAGTAGGTCAGAGGTAACAAACTTGCTCCTTGAAGGAATGAACATGAGGTACAGCTTCCCCTATGCAGTAACCTCAGCATGCCTTCTACATGCCTCAGCATGCTTCTGCATGCCTCAGCATGCTTCTGCACACAGGAGGGTTTCACCCTGTGGGTTCTGAGCTGTGGAGGAAATAGATAAAGGGAGAAAGTGGGACAAGGAAATCAGAACACAAAGCAAGAGACCACAGCCAGCTACCTTCACATTGCACAGCCTGCATGATGTCGAGCTGGAGTGAGTCATTGCACTGTCCTAAACAGCCTCCAGAAGAGAGCAGAAGCCTACAGCTCATCTTTTGAGTGAGGATTCTAGGACAAAACTACGGAATAGAATGGAAACTGAGACCCAAACAATGTTAACAGTGCAAAGAAAATGCAAATCCTTAAGATTCACCAGGAAAGAGCAGAGAGGACCACATATCAGGATATGCCAACAGTTCCAGTGGCTTCCCCCACATCCTTGGCTCTGCTAGTGTGTATGCCTGTGTGTATCTATGTGTTTACATGGGTATTAGTGTCTGTGTGTGTCTTTCTGTCTATGCACATATATGTCCCTGCAGTTCTGTGTAAATTCTTCCCATCCTCTCACCTTGGCATCTGTTTCTTAAAGTCTCTTCCAATTTTTTCGATTGAACATTCCTAAGGTGCTCAAGGGAGATGCTCCCTACTGGAGAGGTGGTGTAGGCGAGGAAATGCTCCCTACTGGAGAGGTGATGCTCCCTACTGGAGAGGTGGTGCTCCCTATTGGAGAGGTGATGCTCCCTACTGGAGAGGAGGTGCTCCCTAAGCCCAAGCAGCAGATCATTGGCAAATTTTATGTAGGATCCAATCTGGGCTGCAGTCTGATACATCAGCCTCTGGAAAGTGCTCTGTGGGGTTCTGAGGTGCTCTCAGTACTTCTGTGAGACACAGGTGAGCTGAGCTGTCTACTGACAGCCCCTCCTGCAGGCGGGGAAAGCCAGGATCTGTCACAATACCCTCAGCAGAGCCAGCACTCATTAGTGCAGCAGCAGGTGAATGAGTGAAGCCATAACTCAGCTCTTTCCCCGCCCGGCCTCTAAGTCATATTGCCTGATATGTCTCTCCCTTCCGAGCTGTGCCAGCAGAAAGACCACACTGTGCAAGACAGTAGAAGAGGGGGTCTCCTCCACAGCGCCCTTCAAACTGTCACAGGTTTTCAGCATCGCCATCCATCCCATAATGACCACTGCGGCTAAAGTGGTTCACCTGGTGGGGGCAGGGGCAAGGAACGGTGGGGGTGAGGTCAGCACTGTCTCTGCTCCCACTGCCCAGGGCCTTTACCAAGACTCAGCGGCCCTCTTTATGCCAGCCCCGTGGCTGGTCCTCAGAGCTCCTGCTGCATTGATCACAGCTTCCTTCACAGATTCCTTCTCAGGAGCCTTGGATTTCAGACCAGTCATCTTTGCATATCCCCTTCCCCTTGCTCTGTGTGGAACACTTCTAGAGTCTTCTTTTCTAGCCAGTGAGCAAATCCGCATCACGTCAGAAGTTGTTCTAGGGCCATTATGCCAGGACACCCCCCTGGAGGAGTCCAAGCATGAGTCAGCACTTTCCAAGTAATGCTGGGGAGAGTTGGCTTTGCCTCCTGGCTCCTTGTCCTCCCTCTCATATCTCATATCATATCTCATATCTCATATCTCATATCAAAGCATATCTCATATCTCATATCTCATATCAAAGCATATCTCTGGATAGAAAAGCCACCAAAATTATTTTTGTATGCTGGCGTATTTCCCACTGGTGTGGACAAATCCCATTACTGTTATCCCAAAATGTTTCATGTGCTTTTACAATTAATTTTCGAACTCTCTTTTGTATGATGGCGGTCATATAGCATAATTGTTTTCATTATTATATTTTCAAACACATATATAGTTAGATACTTCGTTCGTGTATGCCCCTGCTGCCCTGGCTGCCCCTTGACAGTCTTCTTGAGAGTCTCCCTCCAACCCTCAAGGAGTTTCCTCTTCTCCTTCCACATCACGTCTATGAAACCCTCCAGCCCCCCCGCCCCTTGTGCCTTCCTTCCCTCTCAACACTCCTTAAAGTTGTGTTGTGAATGCGCAAGGTCTGCAGTAGTTAAAATAATGTGGGGACAAGTAGATAAGCATGACTTTTAGACATGAGGTCATTTTCTAGAGACTAATCCATCCCATCACATAGAGCTGAAGAGATGTGTGGATAGTTTCCACTTATGTATGATGTTATATATACTAAAATTATGTATCTTTATGTGCTACATATCAATGTGTTCAACTCCATAAAAACTGTTCATTAATGCAAACTTTAAGATTTTTGTTTTATAAACAAAATAGGTTTACTCACAAGGTCCATCACAATTAAAGAAAATTCTGATATTTGACTTCAGAAACTATTGGTACTTAAGAGTAAGTCCCTACTATGAAGGAGATTTGAGTATACATTAATGAGTTTAAATAGGTAAAAACCCTTTAGTGGATCCTAACCCAAGCAGAAACAGATTATGTTGACAGAAGTTTTAAATACAAAAGATCAAAGCACCCAAACTCATCACACAAAGACAGGCTGGACATGGAGGAAAAACCCGACCGAAAGGATATAAGCCAGTCATTGTGTTTATAAAAATGTCTACCCCTTAACAGGGAGAAGCCACTCTGAAAGAATCTGGTATTTGGAGCTGAGAAGATGGCTCAGTCTATAAAGTATTTGATACAAGCATAAAGACCCTAGTTGCATAAAAACTTGGGTGCAATGGCATATGTCTGTAACCCAGCACTGGGAGACAGAGACTGGTGGGTCTCTGGAACCTATTGTCCAATCAATGTAGCTAAATTTATGAGTTCCAGTTGTAATGAAAGAATTTGTCTCAAAAGTTAATTCATTCTTTTCTTAAAATAAGGTTGGGCATGATTCAGAAAAATACTGAATGTAGACCACTGACCTTCTCACAGGCATGCATGTGCATCTATATAGATGTGCATGTATACATGAATGTACACACAAAAATAATTGGTATTCTTCTGGACATTAAACTACTTAAGAATGTAAAGCTATCTTCAGGCATTTCAGCAGCTATTGTATGCTCTTCAGTTTTGCAACCAGGATTTCAAATTAAACCCCCAAACATCTCAGATGCAGAGCTAGAGTTCATATTAATACAGCTTACCTATTCATCTCTGCCCTTTGTGGGGTGGAAGCAGCTGATTTCGCCTTCCCATATTGATGACCATCAGCCATGACGGTTTCTCTAAAAAACTGGCCTTCCTAGAGACCATGAGAGAAGATGTCACATTCTGTGGAGGAATCTCAACTTAGCCCCTGCCCTGCCATCTACAGAGAGCTCTGATGACCTTGAATGGCCCTTGGGAATCATCCTAGGGTAACATTCCAAGAAGCCCTCCTCCTGGTTGTAGCTTGGGTGAGGTGACAACTCTTCATAGAAACACACTAACTGGTGGGCAAGCCAGGAAGATCACCAGGGCTGCAAGCCTGGAAGAGGGGGCCAAGTTATGGGCTGGTCCACTTTACTGTTTCTGTGGCTAGCAATTATTGTTTCTTGAACTGCATTTCTTTTGCCACTGTGGTATAAGACGCAAGTCTACTGACATCATTAGACTCATGGCTCCCTTCCTCCACAGTGTCATAGCCTGAGCTGTGGGAAGTCCCCACTGTTAACCACAAACAGGCATCACCTGGGAGTGGGCAAGGTAACCAATGGCAGGTTAGCCTTTGAATAGCAAGCAAAGCTGCTTTCCATCATCTAGACCACGGGATCTTTGGATAACGGGAGGACAGCATAGAGGAGAAAACATGGGGAGAAATAAAGGCCTTTTGCAGAGCCATGTGAAAACCTAATACTGTAGAAGCTTCATAAAATATATGCATATACATCACATACATATACATCATATACATAAATAAAATCACCTAATGGGGGGGTGGGGAATAGTCCAACTAGATATCATATTTTACTAAATGAAACCTCCAGTATCAGAAATGGGTAACATCTTTTTGAATTGTAGCCCAGAGGGTCCCATAAACCCTCCAAACATTATATACTACTGCCAATGCTATTAGTTACCCTCCAGAACTCGAAGGTAAGGCCCTATTGCTGAAGATGCCACATACCAGTGATGTAGAACATGGAGAAATTTAGCTCGTACTCAACTAGAATCTTCACCCATTCTAGCTAACACCCACAGTGCTAGAAGGTGCTATACATCTATGCATCTACTGAACGAGGAAAGTAAACATCAATCTCACCCAGCTGTGAACCATGGAAGCTATAGTAAAGACCCACCTACAAGATATGCCCATGGTTCAATAGTGGCACAAGTGTTATGGAAGTAAGCAAATTCTTTTTTTTTATTGGATTTAAGCCTGATACACCAGATGAAACCCATACCTGACACTGTGAAGGAAGCTAAGAACCTGAGACTAGGTAGGTCAAGGGCCCTTGGGAAAGCCTACTACTTTTATTCTAGTAAATGAACACAGAAATAAAATTATTCCTAATGACATATTGCTATACTCTTAGATAAGTACATTGCTCAGCACGTGTCACAAAAGCTTCTTCTTGTAGAAGATATTAACTAACACTGAGATTCACAACTGTACAATGTGCAGAAAATAGTAAACTTCAACATTCTCAGACCTAAATAGGATGTCTACATCACAACCCTCCCCTCAAGGCTCAGGAATCTATGGAAAAGGGGAGGCAGAAAGGTTAGAAGAGCCAGGCATAGTAGACAACTTCAAGGAAACAGTCTTTCCAGATCCATCATGACAGAACTGATGAACCCATGAACTCAGATACTGTGACCGATCTGCATAAGCTCAAGCTAGACAAAAATCCCATCATAGAGGGGAGGGGAGGACACGTAGTCCCACCCTAATAAAGGATTTTGTAATTCATAGATGTTGGGAGAAGAAAACTCAGCTCTCCTCAATGCAATGATGCTGAGTATACTAGCCACACTCTAGAGCAGGCCCCAAGATCAAGAGCAGTCAGCCAATGCAAATTGGACTCCATGGTTTTTTGTTTTGTTTTGTTTTGTTTTGTTTTTAAAAGAGAGAAAGAACACCCACCGAGAATTCAAACAAAACATTCAGTAGTGTGTAGTTAATCTACCACATGTTTTATAGACATGAAAACTTTGCTTCCTTGGACATCCTGCCACCCCCTTTGATGGCCCCAACACAATCTGTTTTGCAATTCACCCACTGGGGCTCTATTTTTAAAAGTTTAAAACCTTGACAATTTTTTCCCTTTGGATTAAGGTAAATCTTTTCCTGCCTGTGTGTCTTCGACCTTGCACTCTGCCTCCATTTTGGTGTGACATTTAAAGCCATCATTCAAGGTTCTCACATATGGTTATTAGTGACATTTAAAGACCAGTTTGTGTCCTAGAATTAGAGTCTGACTGTGAACCCCTAGAGGAAGTCCACAGGTGGGACCGAAGACCTGCGTGACACTGGATCTCGCAAGTTCTGTCTTCAGGACTAGCTTGTGTCCCAGCACCATGTGTTAACTGGTGTCTGGTCTCTCCAACAGCCCGGCTGTAGAGCTCGAGTCTCCTAGGAAAAACTAAGGAGTTTTTGCTTTCAACAGTCCATGCAATAGGCTGAAAATGGCCTCTTGGCAGAGGGCTCACCAAAGTCCAGCAGTTTGTGGCCCCCCTGGGCTCTCTAGTTCCCCTTTCACATCACAGCACTTATGGTAATCTAAGGGAATGTGACTGGGTAGCATGGTAAGAGCCCCCAGAACAACAACAGAGAAGCTCCACGGTTTGATGCAGACCTAGGCTGGAATTTTTGTTTACGTTGTTGTTATGTGACTTTGAGGATTTCTTATTTTTAAAAAGGGCAAAAAGAAGAGGCATGATAGTGAGTAGAATTCGGGCTTAGAGTAGGAAACAGCATGTATGCGTGGTTTCAGGCACATGTACATATTTAAACTTCGATTAACAAATGTAAGATTTTTCTAATTATCATAAACTTGATTTGAATATGACTTGGTAGATTATAGGGGACTGAGTGCTGACTAGTATTAACCTACCTCCCACTATCCACTTATGAAAGCCTCAACAAACCACTGTGTTACCGTGTCCACCCCATCTTCTCTCACCGGATTCACTCAGTGTCTCCTACCAGATAAATCAGACCTCAAAGCTCGTCATCTGACAGCATTTGTTCTGCCCAGGCAGGCAGGCTTGCCTCAGAATATGCAGTTACACACAAGGACTCACTTCTGCCATCTGTCCGTGGAAGGGAGCCGCTATAGATAGATTGGCACCTAAAAACAGTTTTTCTAAGAATGCTCCCCCTACCCTGGCCATGGGGAAGGTCATTCCACATCTTAAACTGTGTGTGTTAATCTGTAAAGCAATAGGCATCTAACTGGAGAACCAACCCAGGCAAAATTTAATTTAGTGTTTTGGGAATCTGTGAGATCTAGAGCCAGCAAGATGATTCAACAGGCAAAAGCACTTAGCATGCAAGCCTGGTGACATGAGGTCCATCCAGAGGCCCCATGAGAGGATGGAAAGAGGACTGGGTCCATGAAGCTCTCCCCTGACCTACACACACATGCTGTGGCTATTGCTCTGTGTAAATAAAACGCTGATTGGCCAGTAGCCAGGCAGGAAGTATAGGCAGGACAAGCAGAGAAGAGAATGCTGGGAAGTGGAAGGCTGAGGCAGAGAGACTCTGCCAGCCTCTGTGATGAGAAGGAACATATGAAGATGCCCATAAGCCATGAGCCACGTGGCAACTTATAGATTAATAGAAACGGGTTGATTTAAGATATAAGAACAGTTAGCAAGAAGCCTTCCACGGCCATACAGTTTGTAAACAATATAAGTCTCTGTGTGTTTTTCCTCAGTTGGGTCTGAGCTGCTGCGGGACTGGTGGGTGAGAGAGATTTGTCCTGACCGTGGGCCAGGCAGGACTGGAGAAAACTCTAGCTACACACACACACACACACACACACACACACACCTTGATAGGGGTACCCTCCACATCATGAATACATACCATGCATTCAAATATACACACTAAATAATTCATAAAATTTTAAATAGAATCCCCAAGGTCTCTGTCTTAGACACATAGTACAAGCAAGTGATGCTTTAAAATATTATTACTTATCTTCATGTACAATTGCAATTCCACAGAATTTTGTGTGGTAGGGTTTTGATAGGCAGCATCTTCCCCATTAGTCTGGGATTTTCCTCATTAGCTTGTAGCATGCTAATCAAGTTACAGTAGCATTAAAAATGGGACATCATCTTTATTATTTGTGCCGCTTTTTTAAACAGGAACACTAGATGTTTTAACAGGAAAACTAGAAAAAAACATAACTGTGGTTATTAAAATGAGACTGTATACATCAAGCCATAGGAGATATTTTTAAATAAAATCATTTGAAATCAACTATGGGTTTAATTTTCTGTGTCCTTGTCTTCTGAGAATAACATCGTTTTAATAAATATTCCTTTTCATTGATTCTCACCCCTACACTGAGCTATGACAGCATGGTGTGCAATGTAGGTGCAGTGGTCAGCATGGGGAACCCTCTTCACTTTATCGTGACTGTTTACACCAGTGTAACCTCCTGTCAATCATCTCACAGTTGTAGTATTATAGTTCACTGGTGTTCTACCCTCCCCACCATAAAAAGCTTATATCCAAAAATTTGAGAGCAAATCTGAGTCCTGACTGCAAAATGCAGGTGATGATTGGGTATGCCACTTGGAAATGCCAGCGTTTCAGATGTGGAGTATACACCATGCTTCTAGAGACAGGGGCATTTCCAATCACTGTGCAATGAGACCAAGGACCAGCAGAGAAAATCCAAGGTCTGAGATGAAGGGAGCTTCCTCAGAGGGACGATAGAAATCAAAGGTGTGACCTAGAGACCGAGACATCTAGAGACTAAGGCAGCTGTTAACCCGGTGGACATAAATGGCAATAGAGAGTCTCCATGCTGGTCAGAAAGCAGGATACAGACACAGAGAGTAGAGGGCAGAAGACTTTGGGGTGCTGATCACATAACACTGCAATAGTGACCCAAGAAGAAGAAGAAGAAGAAGGAGGAGGAGGAGGAATAGTAGTAGTAGTAGGAGGAGGAGGAGGAGGAGGAGGAGGGCAGATTGCAGAGGGACAGGTCCATGATAAAAATGACAGGGAGAAGGGACTCTGCCTTAGGGAGGGAGGACAATTCAGTTCTTGACATTAGCAGAATAGATACAAAAAGATGAGATCCCCAGAAGAAAGGGAGGGAAGCATCCTCCTCAGGGGCGGTTTGTGTCTATGATTCCAAAACAAGTCTTGCTGAGCAGTTATAGGATGATGGATGACTCTTAGGCTGTGAAAACAGACATTGGAATCACTCATCACTCATAAAATCCCTTAGATACATAAAGACCACGTTATTGTTTTTCATGAATGTCTAATTACATGGAAGCAGATTGGGGTAAAATAGAGAGTGATAGAGTTTCCATGTGACCGCACTTTAGAACAAAACCTACAGCCATGTTCTTAAGGATTACAATCATGGGGCATTGCACAAATTCCTGATTATGAGCTTGGCTCATAAACTTGGGTAGCTCTTTAGATTGGAGGAGGAGAGTACAGCTAAGCTTTCATTCCTTGTCTAGAGACCGGAAAAGTAGAGCTCAAGGAACAGGTGGCTCTTGTTAAATGATTTCTTCACTTCCAGAGAAATGACTTTTACAACATTTATGAAGATTTTCACAACTTATATTAGTCCTAATTTAGAACATTTTAGTTAAAAAAATTGATTTTTCTCACTTACATGTCAGGGTGCATTCATGACTCTTCTCTAGCAACAGTCTTCTCTTAGAGTCAACAGTCAATATTCTAAATTCTGCAAGTAACACCTACCATTTGCCTCACTTTGAGGAAATTTCCTCACTTCCCAGATCCTGGGTTTTAATGTGATTCTGAGAGCTATTATAGGAAAAATTATAATTCTGTGTTTAAAAAAAAGTATCCATAACTCTGCTTGGCATTCAACAGATTTAAACAAAATGTTTCTATGGTCCATCTATTGCCACATAATAAACCATATTCCTATTTCTTCTCAATTCTAGAGTCAGCATTAGTGAATAGAATCTGCTGGTGAAGTGTGGTGTCACTTATATCACTGAGGTCACCTGTGACTCAGATGTTTTTGCTTTTGGGACTTCTTGAGGCAGCCTTCCTCTGTCATCCCCTCCACATTTCCTGTGGGTTAGTCTGGATTCATCCCAGTGCAGTGGAGATGCCGTTGAGAGCAGGAAAGCTGGAAATCCATTATAAACATCCCCAGGCTTTCCTATTGCATGTTCTCATGTCAGTGAACACCTTGAGCCCTGTGACTAACTAGAGAACCATTATGGGCAAAGACCAATCAGGATCATGAGTACAATGAGTAAACACTGCAGACTCTTGTGCCAACAATTCACACCCTGTTCTTTCTCTCAGATTCTTGGGTAAACTAATCATTGAACAATGTGTACCTGTGATGACTCTGAACCAAAGAAACAAGTGTTTGTTGACAATGCTTTCTCTCACCTTCATTATTCACAACATAATTATTCAGAAGACTAAATTAAACAACATGAAATGTGTTTAGCACTGTCTGGAATAGAGTATTCACTTATTCGTTACAAGTCAGTACAAGTCTCAGTCTTCTCTCTTCTGGACCTCATATCACAACATGTATAAAATAAATGTACATTGTCCATAGATTTATATCAGAACATTTTCTTAAGCTGGGCATGGTGGCATAGGTTTGTATTTCAAGTACTCAGAAGGCTGAGGCAAGAGGATATCCACGAGTTCCAAGGCCATACTGAATTCCAGGGTAGCCTTGGCTAAAGAGTAAGACTCTGTTTCAAAAATCAAATCAAATCAAATAAAGTAAATTTTAGTCATGATGTAAATGCACTTATAAACAAAATGATTTGAGTTAGATTTTTATAATATGAAACTATTATGTCAGATAAGCACATGATTTACTGCCTTGGTCAAGAAGTAGGCATCTTATGTACTGCACCTCTATCTTCATGTCTATGCTGTAATGGGATGATTACACTCCCCCACCCATTTGACCTATTTATCTAATTACACACTTCTCATCCATCTATCTACCCATTCATTCAGTCTTCTACCCACCTACCCATCCAACCATTCACCTATCTATTCAAACATTCATTTTCTCATCCATCCATTCACCCACCCACCCACTCATCTATTTAATCTTCCATCTGCCTACTTATCTATTCAACCACCCTTTTCCCAACCATTAATCCACCCATACATCTATTTATTTGATCAATTATGTAACAACTAATTTTAGATAGTTAAATTTTGTAATAAATGTTGACCTATTGCTTGAAAGCTTTGTGTCAGAAAAGGAAATATAAGATTGTTAAGTAGATATAGCAAAAGTAATGTTTTCAAGAAGAACGTTCCTAAAGAGACTCATAAGACACTCTCCTGAAGCTATCAGTACGACTGCAGTGATCTGATACTGCCAGCATTCTTATTATTCCCACCTAAAACTTATGAAATAAAGACACAGAATGAAAGATTAACTTTTGTATGTTCTTACATGTGTACATATATAGGTGTGTATGCATATGAGCATGAGTGTAATTACAGGTAAAACTAGTACACACATAAAAATCCTCAAGAGCCATGGATATTATCAAATATTTTTTTCTTTTAACATATAAATTGCTACTGGAAGAAATAAATAAGAATATTTCTATGACAATAAGTAAATCAGTAAACCTTTCATCATTGTTTGGTGCATATATTTTAATCTGCATGAAAAAAATGAACATTTAAATTAAGGAAATGATTGATTGTTCTTTACACATGGAACATGGAAAAACCTGAAATAATAATAAGTCTTTTCAGTTATTAAAAGTGATCTACAAAATTCTCACCCAAAGCAGAGTTCTCTTTTCATGCACTAAAGAACCTAAAATGTAAAAATTAATACATTTTTTATAAAATTATCCAGTCGTTATCCAGTTATAAGTGAAAATTTGATGTTCCAATTTTGCCAAACTGATAGAGGATACATTTTTATTTTGGTCTCCTCAAAGTAGGAATAAATAATTTATCATCATGCTTCCAACGTACACTTCCTCTAGTAGACAGAAGGAAATTCAATTTACATGCAGTGATTCAATTTATATTAACATCTGTGCCTTGTAGGACTTTAAAAAGTAATTTTTGGAAAAACAAGATGAGCACACATGCAAGAAAATAATACATAGTATATACAGGCTTATAGTGCTTTGATAAGACTTGACTTCCTGAGAGAAAATAGTCATAAAAGTTTTGCTGGGAGACTTACAACTGTTTGGTGGTTTGAGCAATGTACAACATCAAAATCTGTGGCCATTGTGCCTGAGGAAATCGTAAGAAAGGGGAAAGGGAAGCAGGAGTTAATACAGGGACTTCCAGGGTAAGACGGTGGAGTCAAAGCTGCTTCTTCATGATGCAAAGTAAGAAATTTCAAAATAAGGAAGGGCAGACTAAACCCCAAAGAGAGGAAGATTGTCAAAGCATCCCAAATAGCCAAGGGGATGATGAGACAACTGAAAAAAGAGAGAGGGTGTGGGGACCCAACAAGAGGGAACAAGGAATGGAGGGTTCCAGCTGTGGCATTCCAGGGGGAAAGGAGAGGGGAAACCTCATTCTAAAAGCCTCCCTGGAAGGTACACTGAGAATAGTCCAGCAGTCCTTCCCACCAGAAAACCCACAGTTCCAGCAAAACATCAAGTCTACTCTGGGTATTTGGTGAGACAATGACTCCTCTGTGTGACTGGCTAGCATTCAAGAGGAAGTTAGTTTGTCTACAAATCTTAGAGAACTACAGGTGGGCATCTTCTTGAAATGGAAACTGTTCTATTAAAGACTGAACTATTTATCCCATTTTTTTAGTTCTATGCTCATTGGTATAACGTATATTTCTAAATCTTCCTTGCTTGGGTGGTGTTTCTGTCACAGTGATTTGTTTATCCTCTGTGAATGATATTAGAGATTAAGCTCTTAAACAAGAGCTTCTCACTAAAAAGATCATGACATAAAACCGTAAGTTGTGCCCATAGCAACAGATATACCAATCACAACACAGAAACAAGAAACACAACAAGGTGGACAACATAAACTCCCCAAAGATCCCAAGTCTTCCATTGCTCAATGCCATGACACTGGAATGGTTAAAATGCCAAAGGCTGTAAAAATCTATTTATAAAAATTATGGATGAATTCAAAGACAATATCAATAAGCAGACCAAAGAAACAAGGAAATCAGTTGATGGATAAGAATGTGAGAAAGTCAGCAAAGGAAAAAACTTTGTTCAGTTGAGGTAAAAGTAGTAAAACTATGTGACTTCTCATCACTTTCACCAGTTTAGTTTCCAACACAATCATGGTCAAAGTTAACTTGATTTGGTTAGCAGATAACGAAAAGCAATAAGAATAAAGAAAATAATACAGAAAGAAAATAAGTAAAACCTCCCACTACCACCCCACCATCCCCCTACTTCCCACCAAGTGCTGCTCAATGTCCTGGCCACATCCTTGAAAGGTAAATTGGTATGAAGTCAGTCTTAGATTCAAGCTGTGCCCAGTCCTGGAACAAAAGCTCATCTTGGTATTTGATGACACCTTGGGATAATTCAAGGTAGGAAATTTAAAACTGAGACAAGCACCATCATGGGACAGTACATCCTATGGAAGAAGGTCCAAGAACAATGGCCATCCAGGAAGAAAGAGTACCGGATGATTCTCTCTCAGCTTGCTTCCATTGGAGTAAAGCCACTCTCTGGTAGTTCATCCCCACCCTCCACCCCTGCTTGCAGCATGGTGAGTACAGTGCACACTGCATGGGGTCTGAGAAGCCATGAACCCAAACTACCAGGACTTTTGCAAAGGCAAAGGCAGATTTCTTGTGTGCTCTTGACTTTCTCAAGCCAACTGGTGCAAGATGGACAAGGAAAGTTATAAAACATGTACTTGAAAAGGGCTCTGGGTATAAGATTAACAGAAAGCCAAAAGGCCCTCAGATGTTGGAAAAACTGTAATTATTTAAATTCTATAGGAAAGGAAGGCTATTATAAGCAGGGAGTTAGGCATAAGAGAATAGGCACCATTTAAATAATTGAATATGAATTTCAATTGAGTTATTAGAGCTATAATCTCAATGGAAAGACTGCTGATAAAGACAGAAAGAATACTTTCTTTATGACAATTCTTCTTTCAACTAAAAACAGGAGAAAATGTCCATATGGTAATGAAGAAAATTCAGAGCTAAAACAATCAACCTCATGTAATTATCTATTCAGAAAAATAACATATAGCTGAAACCAAGACTGTTGAATCATTTAATAAAACAAAACTATAATAAGCTTTAGGTCTGTTTAAATACCAAAGGAAAATAGCAAAATTTTGCAACTTAGGATCAATCATCTTTAAATTGGACTTTAATTACATCTGCTTTCTCTGATAGAGGCTGTGGCTGACTTATGACTACTCTATTTTTCTTCATTCGTTTTAATGCTGAAAATGAGCCCGTATGTTTAAATATTCTCTGTTTTTCATAGGAAGAAATACTACAACTTCCATCACCCACAACCGCATGTGAAGAGCCCTGAGGAACATCACTCAATAGTATAATGGATTGACTGACTTCAAGTTCATGATCCATCCCAGGCTTACTAGGGAGAAAAGCCACAATGCCATCAGCTAGGCCAAACTTAAAGAAAAGTCTGTGTCTACATAGAGTAAGGGGATTTAACTATGTAGTTAGGCAGGGGTGACACCAGGGAACGTGTAATGCCTGTCCCCCAGCTAAACATCACCAGAAACAAACTTATAGACAAATGAACCCAAAATGAAATACAATTCTTATATGTAAAATCCCAACAACAACAAATCTACAGGAAAACCAAAACCTAAGTCTAGGAGACATGTGAGTGCCCATGAAAGGAAAATATGAAAAATAGATTATCTCAAAATGTAAAAAAAAAAAAAATTCTGAGTGAGCCAGTCAGAGAAAGAATATACAAACTCCAAACTAGGCGGAAATATATGCCAATCACATTATCAAAAACAATGCTGCACACGATACCCCCAATCCCCTTAAGTTAAGCACTCAAGTTCAAAACTGAGAAAAATGTGTTAACATAATTCATCTATAAGATGTTAAATGAAAATCCACTGAAAAGAAAATCTAATAGTAGTGGAATCTTCCAGAACTGGGAAACAGCAGAGATTTAGTGAGGGATGCTCCAATCTCCATCAACATGGGGCAGTCCAGGAATGTGGGCTCAGTGCTGAAAAAAACCAGCTACACTCTGAGGATTCTGGCTGTCCATAGCCATATGGATGGATAATTCTAAAATAAAGTATTTTGCATTACATGCTTGAGATAATCTCCAAAATCCTCAGTAGAGAGCATCATGGCAATCACATGGGTTGTTTATTATTTGTTTCATTTTTTAAAAGTATATTTCTGTTGGGAAATTGGAATACTATGGGGAAAAAATGAAGATGAGGATTTAACCTGCAGGGTTGGAGTGAAATTAGAATCAGAACTACCAGTATTTACAGGATTAACACTGAAAGATAGCTAGATGGTTGATTAGACAGGACAAATAGCTAGATAATAGAAGACAAATAGATAATACATGATAGGTAGAAAGCAAAATGGATGATAATGGATAGATAGATGGATAGATAGATAGATAGATAGATAGATAGATAGATAGATAGATAGATGATAGATAGATAGATAGATAATAGATAGATAGATAGATAGATAGATAGATAGATAGATAGATAGATAGTTAATAATAAGTAGATAATGGAAGAAAGATAATATACAAATAAATGATAAATACAAAATAGATGACAGAGATGATAGATGTTGACAAATAGATGATTGATTGATGATAGACAGATAGGTAGATAGATAGATGAATGATAGATAGATAATAGATGGCAGATAGATTGGAAACAGATCATAGATGATAGACATCCATCAATGACAGGTCCAGGCCGATGGGAAAACAGCATCAACACCCTGCATGCATCCCACAGCTGCTACTTGAACAGCCTAGAACCAATGACAGCTTAGTAGCCACACATGCAGCCAAGCCTTCAGGTTTACATGCAAATATACTTTCCTACTAAAATTAATCAGAGTCCTTCAGCAAATGTAACTCAGAGGTGGGGTAGAAGCAGAAGACTATCTTTCAACAAGTTTGTGCAAGAGAATCAGGGAAGTGCCAGGGGTTTTGATGTTCCTTGAGACTTAAGATCAAAGCCTGAACTCTGGCAGCCTCAACAAACTGGGCACAAACACCCATACACACTCAATACAGCAATTTAAGAGACAGGTAGAGGAAGAGAAAGACTCATCCAATCTGACCACATAGGGAAGGGAGCCAAACAAGAGTCTAGTGGCCCCACCCCACCACCGACCAGGTCTGTCTCTGGGGTCCTTACATAAGGTTTAGCTTTCACAGAGGACAAGAGATGTGTGTAACTGAGCAGTCCTGTCCATCACTGGCAATTATTATTTTGATAATGTGTGTCCTGAAAGTGGCCTGACAAGTGATCAGGACTATTGGATGTCTCATCCTGGGAGAAGGTTTCCTCCTGGGTCTGCAGGAAGGGTCTCCCCTTCCCCTAGTATGGAATTCCTGTGGACACTTGAAATCAGTGGTTCTCAACCTTCCTAATGCTGTGACCCTTTAATACAGTTCTTCATGTTGTGGTGACTCCCAACTATAAAATTATTTTCCTTGTTACTTCATAACTGTAATTTTGCTGCTGTTAGGAGTCATAATGTAAACATTTGTGTTTTCTACTGGTCTTAAGCAACCCCTGGGGTGTGACCCACAGGTTGAAAAACTGCTGCTTTAAATCACTGAAGTCCTGACATGAGGTTTAGGTTTAAATAGAGAGCAAGGGATATGCATAGCTAAGCTGCTCTGGTGGAGGTGTGGCCCTGCCCATCATTGTCCCATCATTGTCTCAGCTGTGGTATCCCCTGAACCAGGCCCCAGCATGAATCTGCTGGGAAAATTCCAATTCTTTTGTGTGCCTTATCTCCATAGGAAGATACTTGAAGGGAAGGGTACACGTGTCTCTTTGGAATGTCTTCACAGCTATCGGGATGTTTCGTTCTATTTGTGGTTGTAGAAAATCATATCCTTATTCCTAGAAAATATCAAAGAATTCTAATGAGAAAGGACACCGTGTCTTTAACATCTCCTCAATTGCTTCAGAAAAATGTGTAAACATTCTTGTGCATAATTGTGTAGGCCTGGCTATTCATGTGCCCCTGCATGTGTGTGCACATGGAAAGGAGGGTGGGGAGAGAGAGGTAGCAAACATATGTAGTCAGTTCTGGGACAAGGACATACGATTCCTCTGAATTATTATTGTAAGTGTTAAATGTTGGGGAAATTAGAGTAAAAAGTTACAAATTCATTTCAAAATGAAGAGGGAATAATGAAAGGCTTGAGCCCTGAGTCTACATCTCAAGATTTTCAAACATTTCCCACAGCATTTCCAAGCTTTCCATCATGTCACATCTCTCCTGAACCAAGTGGCCTATAAAGTTCACCTTCCTGGAGAGTAAAGGTCAATGCAAGAAGGAGAACCCCCATTGGTTGTCTTGATAGATCTGTGATTGGCTCAAAAGCCAGACAAAAGGTCATGGGGCATCAGGTATTCTATAGGACACATGAAGAGGACTGTCACTGCCTAACGGGAACAAAGCATTCTCTGGGCGCATCTTCCCAGCCTATTTCTAGCTTCTATTTGACACGAATTTAAATGAATGCAATAATTTATCCACATTGTTGTTTAAAATAAAGCTGTCATATTTCCAACTTTCTCCCCCGCTCCCCCCAAGCTATCCAGGAGTTTCCCCACTTTGCCTTGTTTCGTTTGTCATTTCTCTGTAGCACTGAGCAGGACCTCATGGGGTCCTGACACTGTATTTTTCAGGGAACCCACATCTCCTGCTGTCTTCCTTTGCTTTCTGAATCTCTTTCTATTTATGATACAAAGTAAAATAAAGCCCATTAAACCGTTTATTTACATGAAATCAGGGCGCTTGTTCAGACACGGCATGTGGTCTGAAGAGGCAGACATTCAAGCACGCATACATTTCTCCTGATTGCGCTGGGACATTTCTTTTCTGGGTATTGGAAAGCTGCAGTGAGCCAAGATGCTCAGAATTCAAAATGAGATCTTCCTCTGAACCCCGTGTTTGGTGTAGACACTGAGGTGTAGGCATGGTCGGGCTTCCAGAGAGATCCTGAACTTCTGTGCAAAGTTATCTCAGAGTCCAGGCATCCCAGCAGCACATACTGACTCTTGTTTGGTAAATGGAGGCTGAGACTGGATGTTCCTTTCATTTGGACACTATCCCAGTATCCATCACCCAGAGCCCAGGGTGTGATCTGTGAGTTGGAAACACAAAGTTCACAGTAAGATCCCCAGAGAAATAAAAGCAATGGCTTCTTCGTCTCTTTGAAAAACCATCCCAAAGGAACAGAAGGGGTAAAAGATTGATGCTAATACACTGTGACATACAGCAGAGAACTTCACAGGAGGAGAGAGGAGGAGCCTGGGAAAGCTAAGCACAGCTGGCCATGTCTTTACACAGGACACTCAGGGGCTGGCCCAAAGTCATGATAGAGTGTGGCCCAGGTGACATCGGGCACAGATCTCCTTGCTCTAAAGTTGTGAGAAAAGCCGTTCTCAACAAATACTTACATCTGAAGTTAGAGATAAAATAGATAAATTAAAGGGAAAAAATTAAAAAGCCAATTTTTATCCTTTTTGGTTGTTGTCTCTTGGAGACCTGCTCTTTTCTGAAGGGAAACAGAGAGGAAGGGGGAGTGGACCTCTGGGAGAGGAGAGGTGCTACAGGAAGCTAGAAGGAGTAGAGGGAGAGGAAACTGCAGTAGGGACAGATTGTATGAGAGAAAACTCCATTTCCAATTTAAAAAACAAATACAAAAAGCCAAATTCTCCACACTATCTCAAATTGATAAAATAAATAACACATGAAAAAAAGAGCTCTCATGATTAAAATATCCATTAATCTGCACATGTCTGTAAACAAACTTTGAGATGGGTTTTTCTTAAATCCTCCATGTCTGTCTTAACTAGCTTCTGTCAGTCCTGTCATCCTAAGTCTAAATCACACTGAGGATTAGGGAAACAAGAAAGCACGCATCTCCCCATATATTTAAAACAGATAACTTCATGATGATAGGTGAAAATGAGCTGAATCTAATTATGAAAGCAACTTCAACATTTAGTTGTCTTATTTTAAACCTAAGCTTATCAGCTGATTGAGTCTATGAGTTTTCTGATTCCATTTGTCTGACTTCTACCCATGTGTCCACCAGTATAAAGTGTACTGGGGGGAACAAAGACACCATATGGGGAACACTACTATACCCCGAAAGACTTGTCAGAAGAGGGAAAATTCAAAGGACCAATTATGTCATGAATGACAGCCGGAAACGAGTTCCATGGAGTATCCTGTGAGATAATTGATTGTGTTGGAATTCCTGGCCACTCCCCCAGCTACATGACTGCACATGTGCAGTTCAATTGCCAAGCAAGGAGCCTTATGTTCTACCTAATCTGTGAGCTGCGTGATCATATAATTTGCGAGCAGCATGATCATGCAATCTATGTGCATGCGTGATGCAGCTCTGTAAACCCTTATGCACATGTGCAGGGGAATCCATAAGAAGCGGGACACAGATTGCTCCCCCTCTTCGTCTCCTTCCCCATCTCTCTCTCTTCACATGTCTTCCACAGGCCTGGTCATGCTCTCTTCTGTCCCTCCCTCCTTCTAATAAAGCTCTGATAGTGTGTTTTGTCGTGCCTCCTGGCCTTTCTCACGCGGTAACAGCGCCGCTTAATGAACCGACAATTGGATCCAAAGGCATTGATTCCCTGCATCAGAAGGAATCCATCCATGATCATCCTGAACCAACAGTCCCAACTGGCATGTTAGCATACACTGTGTACGATAACGACCTTGCCTAGTTGCATAGCTACTACTTACCCACCATTCCTTTTGGCCTCACAGTAGTATTTCCTTGCACTTCTTCCTGATTCCTCCATGTGTGGTGGGTCCATCTTGGACCCACCCTGTCAGTCTCCACTTTCTGTGTTCTAAATGTTGCTGCTCTCCAGGGCCAGGTTTCTTCAGAACTTCTCTTCCTGCTCCCTGCATCCATGCCTTCAAGGACTTGCCCTATTCAAGAATTTCTATGAGACAGATGAGAGATCACACAGGACACAGACCTCTACCAGAAGCTTCCCTGATGGGCAAACACAGCCAGGCGCCGCTCCCCTACTCCCCCACCCCCCACCCCCACTCCCACTCCCTGCACATTAATCAACCAAAACACTTGGAGGTAAGCACTGTCCTTCAATTGCTAAGCTTTGCCTCTCTTGAGTGACACCAGAAGCATACAATACCTACTTCCTTCTTTCACAGAGTGAAAATACCTGGCAAGCCCAGTCCTCAGGGCAGTTTTAGTCAGTTTATCCACTTAGGTCCCCGAGAAACAAGTGGCTTTAGTGGCTCCATTTCGGCTTCCGGTTGAGTAATATTGACATACTGTTACATTTCAACATCTTCATGAACCACAGGGAAGCCTTGCCTCAGGCTCTGAAGAGCCCGGTCCCACAGCCTCATTCTAATGGTCCAGTGCACCACAAGACAGAGGGCAGGAGCTGGCTCTAGGCTCTCTCCCTCCCTCTCTGTCTTCTTTCCATCTCCCTTCTAACCTCTCTCTTCATCTCCCTTCCAACCTCCCTCTCCCTCCTCTTTCTCCTCTTTGCTGTCTGAATATTCTTAGTCAGTTTTTCAATTTCCTGAGAGCTTTAAAAAAATGTTTATAAAAATTCTTTAGTGGCTTTGCATAGTTACAAAGATCTTTTTGGCTTTATTCATCATAAGGAAAGAATCATTACTTGGGAGAAATAAACTTACAAAAGAAATTAAGATTAGAAAAGTAAAAAAAAAAATCATCACTATTGGTCTTTCTCTGCACTCACTCCTTTGGAAATTAAGTTTCTCAGGCATGTTTCCTATTTCACCATTCCTAATTATAGCCATAACCCCCAACCAAAAAAAAGAAAAAAAAAAAACAAAAAACCAGAAACAGTACTGAAATCAATGTTCCCTCAAACACATTCCCATTACACATTAATCCTTCCAGGATGCGCAATCTCTTGCTGCCTACCAACACCAATCCAAGCAAGGTTAAATGCTTTCAAATTGAGATGCTAACTCAAGTTGCTAGAAATAGAGCTTTTTATCAAGAACTAGGAAATTAATTCTGTGTAGTATATTGCCTTTTCAAATAAAAAGACAAAGAAGTTCCTTTCCTGGTGAACAAGAGGAATCAAAAGTACTTTCAAACTTTACCTTCTACAACACGATGAGGTCACCTTACACTTTTTTTTTTCTTTCAGTTGATCCCTGGCCATTCTCTAAAATCGGTATCAACATTTCTTTAGTCATAACTGTGTTAAGAACTGTCTACACAGACATGGAGCCATGATATCCCTAGCTATCTGGGTCACCTGCATGAGGAGGCTTCCACTCTTTGCCAGCGTTAATCAATTTCTGCAGGAGAGGTGCTGGTGGTTGTTATACCAGCACTACAGAAGGCCCAGATCTGTCTAGTCAGAGCTCCAGTTCTGTGACAGCCCCTCTCTCCTAATTGCTTCCCTGCTCAGTTCTGGTCACACTAGAAGAATGCCTCAGACTTAAACATCAGAACTTCCTTCTTGTATTCTTAAGCTCCAGCAGGGAAGGCAGACAGGCCTGGCACTTGAGTAGTGGTTGAGAGCTTACATCCTAATCTACATGTAAGAGGCAAAGAGAACTAACTGGGAATAGCATGGGTTTTTGAACCCTTAAAGTCCACCTGCAGGATGCCCATCTTCCAATAAGGCCACACCTTCTAATCCTTTCCAAACAGTTCTACCAATTGGGGACCAAGTATACAAATATATGAAGCCTATGTGGGCTATTATCATTCAAACTACCATAGATCCCTTCCCAAACCTGGAAGTTTGGGGTCAAAGGGCTCTTGGTGGTTTCCTTCTATTTTTCCTTTGTTTTGTGACAGGGTTTTACTCCATATCCCAGACCCTTCTGGAACTCACTATGCAAACCAGGCTAGCCACAAACTCATGGCAATATTCTTGCCTCAGTCTCCTGAGTGCTGGATTATAAATGGAAGGTCCCCTGCCCAGCTGTGAATCCATAACCTGAAGGAGTGAACAGTCTTCCTAACACAATCACCTTGTGAGTTAAGATTTGCACAGACAAGATGTTGGAGAGAAGCACCGAGTACACCATCCTCCCTAAGAGACCTGCCGGGATGACTCAGCGTTATGCTTTGAGATTCCTCTCACTGCACTTTTCAGTAATGAGGGAGTGTTATAAATAGTAACCACAGCAACCTGAGAATGCTGCTGGGTTACCATCCTACCTGTCTAGGAGTCAGGGGGAGGCACAGTGACCAAGAGTGATAAGGTGCCAACCGATGGTATCCCACTGGCGAACAGCTGAAGGAAAATACAACACCAGCACATACCTGCAAGTGGAAGAATTAAGCTTTCACTAAGCACAATTTTGTAGCTATGGAGTCCTTAGGAACCCCACTTCTGAATGTACCATGGAGTCATCCGAATATCCCTAAGTGTGTGTGTGTGTGTGTGTGTGTGTGTGTGTGTGTGTGTGTGTATCATGCAACACAGATACCAGATCTTCCATCTGCCACATTAAAATTCCTTCTAGAACCTGTGGAGCATGACTCCTTTGGGGATCAAATGACCCTTTCACAGGAGTCACCTAAGACCAACAGGAAACAAAGATATTTACATGACAATTCATAGCAGTAGCAAAATTACAGTTATAAAGTAGCAATGGAAATACTTTTATGGTGGGGGGGGTCACCACAAAATGAGGAACTATATTAAAGGGTCAAAGCATTATTAAGGTTGAGAACCACTGGTCTAGAATTTCCTGTCATTTCAAAGCAAAAGTGACTCATAAACTCAACTGAACTGGTCCATTTTACTTCTCTGTCTTTGTTGCCAGACAAAAGAGTAGATATATTTGTTTATTTTTTATTGCTTCTTCCCTTTTGTTTATGAAGAGCTCTTAATCTTTTCTCAGAAGAGGAAAGGCCAGTGGGATTTAGAGCTGCTCAATGTTTAGTTGGGAGATTGAGAGAAGATGCTTTGATTGTCAGGGTTTAGGCAATCAGCATTCTGACTTTGGACAAATTAAATTTAAGATGTCTGTTAGACATTGAAACAGAGTCAACCCAGTAAGCGTTCCTAATGCAGATACGCAGGCTAAAAAAGAACAGAGTCCTCCCAGGTCTGGATATTTCCTTGAGACAAACACAGGAAAATGTGGGAGGAGGTTCCAGGAGGAAGAGAACCCCAAACGAGAGCAAGGAGCTCCTGGATTGCAAGTGTGAGGGAAGACTGGAACTCTTCCTGGGAAGACACAGAACCATTGCTGGGGATGAAAGAACCCGCCCACAGGGGAATGGAAGGTACAGGGCCTGAAATCCACAGTGATAACCTCTAAGAGGCAGCATAGGGAATGGGGGCGGGGGGTGCAGCTCTAACTGGATGTCGGCAATGATCCACCTGAGGAAATGATGCTCCAGAGAGCAACAGTCAGCCACATATGGAACCAAACTGCCTTCAGTCCTCTGAAGAACCAGTCAGAGCAGCCTGGACTTGGCCAACACGGCCAACTTTCCATTTCATTGCTTTGGTTCATGATTCAGGAATGCTCAAAGAAACCCTCTGGCTAGCCCTCCAGCACCCTGCCTGGTAGGCTGTGGTCAGAGCATATACTGGTGTCCTTATTTCTCTGGGAAATAGTCTATCTTTTCCATCTGCCCATGAGTCTCCGTCAAAGGAGACTAAAGGAAGCCTAGCCACTCCAAAACAACAGCCTGTTGGTTCTGATTGGATAGACATGTTAGCTTTTAAACTTCCTGGGGGTCCCATGACCTCCTATGACTCTTCTGTGGATTATTCTCTGCAACTTGGATAAGAGCCAACTCTCAGCTGCTCTCTTGTTACTCTACCCCTCAGTCATGGAACATCAGTTGCTGCTTTGGGTCTTGGTCTCTGTGGTCTGTTGTCCTGGTTTATGACTGCTACCAGGAAGGAGCTCATGTAGGAAGAAAAGATAAGAAGCCAGTAGACACTGCATACCTGGGTCAAGGAGACAGATGACCTGGCAGAGACCTAGGGAGACGATTCTTTGAGACTGAGCATGTGGGGACTGTCACTATCCTGGGTACTTATGATTGTACTGTAGTAATCCCTGGGATTTCTCTGCCTAATCCACCTCCAGCACACAGGCACAGCAGGGGGCAGTGTTGCATGTAACCACTTCCCACTGAGAACAGTGGCAGGACACACACTTCCTAGCATGGACAGATTAGCTGCAAGTACAGGCCTTTAAGGTATTTTTTCTGCAAAGCCTCTGAGACAGCCTTGCTTTGAAACTGCTGGGAGGAAGAGGTAAGGGTCCTGCAGGAAAATTCACCAGAAGTAGAAAGAGAACCAAGCAGCATCTCTCACCCTGCAGCCCTGCTCTGGTTGTCAACTTGGGGGCTGGCTGCAGGCCTGGCATACAGGAGCTGTTTAGTAAGCATTAGAAGGAAGAAATATCTCCACAGACCATTCTAGAAGACTCCATAGAAGCTAGATCATGAGTAGGTTAAAAAAAAAATGACTTCATTTCTGATGACAAGGTTAGCTTCGTCTACCTGGAAAAGAACAGAAAGGACATCACGGGAGGGGCTCCATGTTGTCGGCTTCCTAGCAGATTGTCCTCAACACTTCCCTGTTGGCCTTTTGTTTCCATTGTTCCTGAATGTTGCAGGGCAGAGGCCACTTTGCCGTGACCTTCCCCATGCAACATTTTTATTCCACTTCGTTTTTGCCTTTCTCTCACTCTGGTATTCTACACCGCTGCAACTGAATACCTGAGAGTGGGCCATTCACTACAGACAGACGGGTCTCTTTCAATGCCTAGGAAGTCCAAGGGACACCTTTGTAAGGAGAGATCTGCAATGCACCATCACCTGGTAGGGAATGTGGGAAGATGCAGAGAGAGACAGAGAGGGAGAGGGGAAAAGGAAGAGAAGGGGAGGAAGAGAGAAGGAAGAGTGGGAGAGAAGAAACAAGAGAGGAGACAGAAAGGGAGGGAGAGAGGGGAGAGTGTAGCAACATTTCCTTAGACGCTCCCTTACAAGAGGCACAGTCCTCTTGGAGCAATGCTCTGTTGTTATTGTTTTGTTTGCTTGTTTTTTGAGACAGGGGTTCTTTGTGTAGCCCTGGCTGTCCTGGAACTCACTCTATAGACCAGACTGGCCCTGAACTCACAGAGATCCACCTGCCTCTGCCTCCTAAGTGTTGGGATTAAAAGTGTGTGCCACCAGTGACTAGCTTAGAACACTACTCGTAGCCCCAATCACTTCTCAAAGCTCCTAACAATGTGGCAGTGGAAATTAAGAGGCTTTAAAGTCTGGGAACACCCCAGCAGCCTCAGAGGCAGCTTTGTATACTGGTTATGACCACCACAGCTGTACAGTCCAGGTACAATGACACATGTCAAAGCCACGCTTTGACACCCACAACCTGAGAGCAGGAGGCCAGGTGGGAGTTATGAGCACTTTGGTAGAATACCTTCACAGTAGGGAAACCCACTAGAAAAATGCCTTTGCACCTCAATATAGCACAAAAATAGATATACCCAAAGAAATTCCTAGTTACTATAGCAACAAGAGATTTTTCCCACTATTTATAGATCATGCATATTAGAGATGAGTACACATGCTATATTTCTATTTTTATATATTTAAATTAAAACATTTGCCAAACAAAACTTGCTTCTTCCCTACTTCCATCATGCATGAGAAATGAAATGACTTTTAAAAGTCAGGATTAAATGAGGCTCTAAATTATCAACAAGGAAATCTAAGGATAGAAATATATTTCAGACATTTGATTTTCACTGCACATCTTAACCTTAACCAGTGCTGTCCATGGGCTTGCCTGCATTTCATTCCAAATGGGTGAATAATGGATGGAAAGTCAATGCTCTAAGTTGGACACCCATCCCACCTCCAGTTCTCTCTTATCAAGTTGCAGTCACCAGTCACCAAGGGTCATGAGCTCACATCTCCACGGGCCTGAGAAAAATAAGTTTCTAATAATGGACCACAACTTGGCAGCAAGCAGAAGTATCAGAACATTTGGTGATGGGATCCAAAGTGGAAGGTGAAATTAAGACCAGGAGATCTGGGTTTCAATCCAGGCTTTGATTCTGAGGGTTGAGTTCATGTGGGTCCATTTCCTCAGCTGTAAAGTTGGATTAAATAACTGTATAGAACTCAAAATACTGGAAAGTAAATTGAGATTATGTGCAAATGTCTGTATCCATTACAGCACGCTACAATCACTCACACATAGTTATTGATGATTGTATTATTTTAACATTAAAAGACTATAGGGCCTCTCTAAAAAATGAATACTTTAATACTAATCATAAATTCTCAGGTGAACGCAACACATATCTCTACATTGCTAATGTTACCACAAGTTGGAGAAACAACACAGGTTTAAAAATTTAAGATGAGGAAATACTGAGCAGAGTTAAGCTTCCCTGGAGCTGAGAACATGCATATCCAAGATGCTGTACCAGGGGCTGTACCAGGATTTAACAGATCAAGGGGAACAAACCCCACAGAAGGATTAATAGGACCCAAATGGTGCTGGACAAGACAAGAGAAGGGCCATGTCATCCCAAAGCCAGGTATCTGTGTCACCCGCCATGAGTCACACATTCACAGTTGCTTTTTATTCTTTCAAACACAAAAGTGAACATTATCTTTGTGCCCCTGAGGAGGCAGAAAGACCCGAACAGGATAATCATGTATATGCACCCCAAGGTAGATAATGAGAGCTGTATCAAGAGGGAAGGCCCATGGAAAGACATTACATTCACTGGTGAGCAACACAGCAAGGAAGTGGCATTGGAGCTGAACAATAGGAGTGGGAGGAACTTCTAAGGGTAGAAATGGCACCAGGAAGTAAAGGGAAGATGCCCTGATCAAGCCTACTGTCTTTATCTAGGGATGTAGCAGTCACAGTTGTTGGGGGGCAAGGGTCAGGATTGAGTAGTCCAGCAAAATAAACCTTTAAAATTTTGTATAATGTATACATCACTGAGTCACACACTCATCCATGAGCATTTTTTGTTGGTGGTGTTGTTTGGTTTTCTTTTTTGAGATTATAAAAAAAAAATCTCGACTTTGACTTAGTCTGTCAACTAAGTTGACTGTTGACTTTGATATGTCTCTACGCCCCAGGGTGGTCTCAAACTTACAATTGCTCCTGCCTCGGAGTCCTGAGTGCTGGTCTTACAAGCTTGTGCTATGACACTTGGCTTTACGTTTATTCTCTACATGTCATTTTAAATTTGTTAAAATACAAACAAGAGTTCAAAAAGGGAGATAAAAAAGCTATTTTGATAAACACATGCCTTGCTGACTTTTCTTGCATTTCTCTATCAGTAATATGCTGGGATTTGAGCAGGGTTTCACACTGTTGCAATACAGAAGCCAGATGAGGAATCTCGAAGTCACATGATCTTGAGGGTAACAAGTGCATGCCTGTTTTAAGTTCTGGCACTCTGCCAAGTGACTACACCACATCCAAGATCAGATCTTCCCCCTTTTGGTTTATAATTGAGGCACAGTTTGGACCCAAAGTAAGCAAGCCACTTAGCAAATAAAATGTTAACTCTGTCTGTGTCCTAGTTAGCTTCAGCTGTCTGCCTGACACATCTGGGATGAGGGGACCTCAATTAAAGAACTGGCCCCTCAGACTAGGCTGAGAGGCGTTTCCTTAACTGCTAACTGATGGAGACCAGTCCAGCCCACTGTGGGCAACGGCACTCATAAACAGGTGCTTCTGGATTGTATTTAAAAATCAGGCAGAATAAGCAATGGGGAGAAACCCAGTGAGCAGTGCTGGGTGATGGTGCTCGGCATGCTGTGAATGTGTTGCTCCCATTGGTTGATAAATAAAAGGTTGATGGGCCAGTAGCCAGGCAGGAAGTATAGTGTAGGTGGGATAAGCAGAGAGGAGAATGCGAGAACAGGAAGGCGGAGTCAGGGGTCGCCAACCAGACACAGAGGAAGCAAGATGTGAAGGCAGAACTGAGAAAAGGTACCAAGCCACGTGGCTAAACATAAATAAGAATTATGGGTTAATTTAAGTGTAAGAGCTAGTCAGTGGTAGGCCTGAGCTAATGGCTAAGCAGTTTTAATTAATTTAAGCTTCTGAGTGATTATGTTATAAGCGGCTGCAGGGCCTGTGGGGCTGGGCAGGACCAGAGAAAACTTCAGCTATAGAGCAGCATTCCTCCATGGTTTCTGCCTCATTTCCTGCCTTCAGGTTCCTGTCTTGAGTTCCTGCCTGGGCTTCCCTCCATTATAAAATCGTAAAGTACTGTAGGATGGAATAAGCCATCTCTCATGCCCAAGTTGGTTTGGGTCAGTGTTTTATCACAGCAATAGAGAAGCAAACTAGGACAGTGAGTCCCTCTGTCCTCATCAAGCTCCTGTCAATTACAATACATGTGTTTTTATAAGGTGTAGGAGGAGTTTGTTGGTGCCTTCCCTGCACCGCACTTTTCACACTCATGCTTGGAAGAGCCGAGTGAACTTCCGTGAGTCCTTGGGCCCACTGTGTCATAAGCTAAACATGGAGAAAAGGAGTTTAGAATGAGCTCTTTGTGCCTTAAGAATGCCTGTTCTTTGACATCTTTTTTTTTTTAAGATTTATTTATGTATTATGTATACAGTATTCTGCCTGCATGTGTCCCCGTAGGCCAGAAGAGGGCACCAGATCTCATTACAAGTGGTTGTGAGCCACCATGTGGTTGCTGGGAATTGAACTCAGGACCTCTGGAAGAGCAGTCGGTGCTCTTAACCACTGAGCCATCTCTCCAGCCCCTTTGACATCTTTTAAAACACACTCCTCTACTTGCTGTTTGCCGTTGCTTTTTAGATGCATAAGAGCAACCTTGAACAACCAGTCACCTGCACTCAGAGAAACCTTGTCAGTTCTCAGCATTATCTAAATGAATATTCTCTGGAAATCAATCTCAAAAGAATGTGAATTTTACCAGATAGGACAAGTATTATTGAAAAGTCTCTACTTAGAGAAGAAAAAAAAAAGGATTTAGATAAAGTATAAATGTCATCCTGAATGTTTTCATGGTATTAGAAACATCACATTCAAGATTAAAGAAAAAGAGTGTGTGGGGGAGATCCAGCCTTGCAGGATGTCTCAAAAAGTCATAAGCGTTTAGGAACAAGACATGCCACAAATTATAGACAGCTATAACCACTACAAAGCTGCCTGTGGGTTGCTATTCATTGATATTGAAGTTAAGCCTGACAGTGTCTAACCTCTATGAATTGTTTCCACAAATATGAATAGAAGAACTATACTCAGTGAATATTATTTATGTCAAATAATGATTATAAATTATATATTATGAAATGTGATAAATTGATGAAAACCATATGCATGTGTGATTCCGTAATATATTCACTTAAAATCCTTTATTTGCTTTTATTTGGAAAAAGGACAGAAAAAAACCCAGGTGTGGCAGTCCATGCTTATCAACCTGGAACTTGGAAGTCTGAGGCAAAGGGGTCTAGAGTTCAAGGCCAGACTGGAGAACATACTAAGACCCTGACTCAAAACCACAGAACAAAACAAAAAGTAAAGAATAAAAAGCTTCATGGACGTGGGGGGTAACATGGTCTGGGAGACAGCTGAATTTAGTGCTTTTCTCTTGGACATTCACTGAAAAGGGGACCAAGGGAGGTTTTATATTATGAGAAAGGCCGTGTGCCCACACCCCAGTGCAGGCACCACAGATGTGAGTGAAGCAGCCATGGGAATGCTGCTTCCAGTGCACAGATGGAAAGATCCACCTCACAGCACCAAGAGCTCCAGCCCTCCTGTGCCCACAGAGCTGGGTCCAGCACTCTGCTGGGTGATGCCCGCATCGCCAGAGGCAAAACTAACTATGACGATAGGGAAATAGCTATGGCTTCCTGACACCTTGTTTTGAGGGGTTCTAAAATAGACTCGTAGACTATTATTCCACAAAAGGGAGTATTTACACATCTCGCCATTCCCTGCAAGTGTCCGTTTTTCAGCAGTGTTTTTTTTTTTTACAAAATATTATTCCATCTTTTCTCCTCTTTAAAATAATTTGTGAAGATGTGAAGATAGAATACAAAGTGATGGACATCATTATGGTTTTGCGTGTGCGCGCGCGCGTGTGCGTACGTGCGCGTGCGTGCACGTGTGGACGTGCTGATACACTTGCATACACTTTCTTTTTATTCAGCCCTTCCCCCACTGCTGTTCCATTCTCTTCTCCCTAATGGTCCCTGCAGTGCGTTGAGTGACAACGTATCCATGGGCATTTGAGTCCTTGGCCTCCACCTGATAGTACTGGGTAGGGACCTTTAGGAGCCCAGCCTTGCTGTAGGGAGTATGTCACTGGGGATGGACTCTGAGAGTTTAAAGATTTCTAGTGCACCCTTACCACTTAGTGTTTGTGGTAGAGGGTACGAGCTCTAACCTTCCTGCTCTAGTCATCATGCCTGCCGCCTGCTGCCATGCCTCCCAGTGGTGACGGGCTTTTACCCCCCCTGGAACTGTAAGCCCCAAATAAACCCTTCCTTCTTTAAGCTGAGTTGCTCATGGTATTTTATTAAAGCAATATAGAAGTAACTAATACAGTCCCCCTCTTTGCTCAAAATAGATCCACCTACTGTTCCCATACCATTTGCATCCCGTCACCCTCTTACTGATCTTCCTTCCTTCAAGATCTCTTCCTCTCCCCTCATGGACCCTCTGGTCTCCCCTGCTCTTACTCAATAGAGTGTTCAGCATGTTCAGTCTTAGTGAGAGACAAGAGAAAAACATACAAAGGATTTAAAAAAAAGTCAGAAAGGAATCAAATTATCCCTACTTGCAGATGACAGGACTCGCTGCTTAAAAGACTTTAAAAACTCCACCAGAAAACTCTTAAACCTGATAAACGCTCTCAGAAAACCAGCAGGATATGAAGCCAACACGAAGAGACCAGTCGCCTTTCTGTATATCAATAACAAACTTCCAAAAATAAATCAGTAAAGAATCATATTTACAACAGCTTTAAACAAACAAACAAACAAATAAAATGGATGAATGAATGAATGAGAACAAATCTCACCACGGAGGCAAAAAGCATCGATGGTGAAACTTTAAGACCCTGAAGACAGAAACAGAAGACAGTGGAGATACTTCCTATGCTCATGGATTGGCAGTTAATACTGTGAAAACAGCCATGCCACCAAAAGCAATCTGTAAATTAAATGCAGTACCCACCAAAATTCCAACTTGCAGTCTAACAGAACTAGAAAAACAACGCTAAAATTTATATAGACGTAAAAGAGACTCTGAGTAACCAAAACAAGCCTGAGCAGAAAGAGTAATGCTGTAGGCATCATCATTCACAATCCCAACAATACTGCAGAGCCATGGTGACAAATACTGCATGGTATAGATCAATGGAATAGAACAGAGGACCCCGATAGACACCCACAGCAGCAAGCATTCGGTTTTTCATAAAGCTGCCAAAAATATACATCAGAAAGAAGATGTCCTTTTCAATAAACGTGTGAATAAAACTGGATGGCCCCACACAGAGGGATTAAACTAGATCCTTGTCACTCATCTTGCACAAGGTCAATTCCAAGTAGATCAAACCCCTTAATAACGGCACCTGGAACTGTGAAACTACTAGAAGAAAACACAGAGGAACACTTCGAAATATCGGCATAGGAAAGGGCTTTCTGAGGACTCGCACAGCCCAGGAATCTAACTCAAGAACTGGCAAGTGACATCGCATGAAATTAACAAGCTTGTGCACTGCGGTGGAAATAATCAGCAGCGTGAAGAAACCTTTGCTGCTGTATTATTTATCTGCGATTCTCTCTGTTGTATGGCAATCAAACCTTGGTATAAAGTTGAATGTTAAAGACCCACAAATGTCTTGATAGGAGATTAACAGAATTTAGTAGCAGGGAAAAGTGACCAAACTGTCCAGAACCCTAATCAAATAGAGATGCTACCCCACAAAAGGTACTTCTATTCATAATCACCTGGGCTGTGCATCTTCAGGCTGCTTCATGATTTTTTTGATTGTATAAGTCCTTATTAAGAATTTAACTCTTTTATTTTTTCTCTGAACTTCCTCTTTGCACTTTCCAGTGGGTGATGTCTGTAGGCCATTTTTCTTTCCATGTTCGCTGACATTTTATTAAAGACATGAAGTAGATGGTGCTCTGAGCAGGATAGGCAGCCACAGCAAATAGCTCTTGTTTGTTCTGGGGTTTTCTTTCGGGGAGAGGGCTGTTTTTTTCGTTTTGGTTTGTTTTTTCTTCATGGTTTTTGCGGACTATCTGCCACTTAGGAGTAGCTGTTTATTTTAATAAGACCCCAAACTTAGGAATCCCTTATCAGTATACATTTCCTTGTTCTGGCAATTCTAGTTTCCTGTAATCAAATATCTTTAAGAATGGACATTTGACATAAGCATAGATAATAGGTTAGTTAGCAGGTCTGTTTACAGTAAACTGAATGATTTTAATTTAAAGAAGTTTCAAAAAATCTTTTATCAAAACTGAGGCTTTAAACAAGAAAACAGCCTCACCCTTTCTGTGTAGCAAGCTCGCCATCTACTGACGGGATCGCTTCTTCTTCTTCTTCTTTTTATTTTTTAAATGCAAAAGGAAGTTTTAAACGTGAATACAGCTGCGTGTAAATACTGATATTAATATTTAAAGACATAACCATTTAATAGGTAGCTTCTAGTAAAAAAAAAGCCTTAGGCTAAGCCCTGGGGGAGACAGAGAGGAGACTGATATCGTAGTGAGATTCAAAATAATTGCTGTTTGGTAGGACACAGAGAAAGCTCACACGGCTTACTTAGCAAAATTAGGAAGCATCCTGTACTGGAGAAACACAAGGAGCCTGGCAAGAAGCCCTCCCCACCATCAAAGCCTTGCAGAGGGGCTGCCTCCTCCACACTTCACACCCTGCTTCTTCTGCTACCCCCCAAGCAGCCACTGCACACCCAGAGAAATGTGTGATGTTGTAGATAACTGCTTAGCTCACCATTTTGGAAGAGGTGCTAAACGGCATGAGATGGACTAATTCTCGTGTCAAAACTGTAAGTCAGAGCTTATAGTTATAGCTTACCATGGTTGCAGATGGCTGTACCCTAAGAGCAAGGCTCCTGGCTTTGTCTGCTTCGAGGGCGAGAGCAGCTACTGCTGCAAATGAAGGAAAATATTCTAGTCTGATCCCTACCTCCGAGTGCATGTTACAGGTGGTAAAAATGCTCAGGTAAATGAAAACAAGACAGTTACTTATCAATGTCTAACATATTGCTTACTTAAAACTCGTACATGTATCATAAAAATGATTATCCTAATTAACCAGACCACAAGAAGAATGCTGTCGTCCACACCC
The DNA here is from genome assembly GCA_902168405.1 of Peromyscus aztecus. Classification (NCBI taxonomy): domain Eukaryota; kingdom Metazoa; phylum Chordata; class Mammalia; order Rodentia; family Cricetidae; genus Peromyscus; species Peromyscus aztecus. The sequence goes on from CABHPQ010157737.1 coordinate 40,076, forward strand.
TATCTACCTGCAAAGCTTAACTCTATGAGTATTAAAGCCATGTCCAAGGCTAGGGAAGCCAGGACCCTGTGTGAGTTTCCTCAGCCGCTGTTCCCACAGGCTCACAGACTGTTTACTTCAGTGGCCTATATTGTGGGTGACTGGAGTGTGTGGTTTTATTCTCACCTAGTAACATGGTTTATGTCAGTGAACTGAACCAACAAAGTTACAAACTAAAGTTTAAACTGCCAGTGGAATTCATCACAGGGTGTGTGAACACTTGGGCAAGTGAAAAGAGACCTTGTTTTCACAAGGTAAAAACTAGAGATCCCCCGAGTAGGCAGGCACATTAAGATTCTAGTCTCTTGGGGAGATAGAAGGCATTTCATTTTAGAATAAAGTTCTAAATTTGCTGGTGCCAATATAAAGGGGGAAATGTGATTTTTTTCCCTTTGAGAGTTACTACATTTAAGTTGCAAATCTTGTTTATGATGTTTTGAAAAATCATCTTATTTGTAACCAAGATTGTTTGGAAGGGAGAATATTGCTACAAAAGAGAGACAGAGTGTAAGTCTCAGACAAGGGTTTAGCTTTCATCTAAGGAAGCTGTTAGTCCATTCCTTTGGTTTCTTCCAGTGAACTGTTTGTATACGTTCCTCTCAACCATTAACCTACTGGGACATAGATAGAAAGGCCCTCTCTTTCCCCAGTTTATAGACAGTGAGCCCATACTTGGGAACAGAGGCATTCATGCCTGATGTGGGAATTGCTATTTTTTTCCTTGGCTGTAAATACAGACTTGAGATATTTTGGGTAAGCAGTCTTATTTTATACAGATTTTATATATATATATATATATATATACTAAGTCCTGGAGGTGTTTGGAAATCTAGCTGTACCAAAAACTTCATGAGTGACCCCCAGTAATGCACCAAGCCTCTCAGTGTCTAGAGAACCACTTCCTTCAGAAGGTAAATACAAAATTCATCTGCCCAAGGATATAAAGGCAAGTGCTGAGTGTTCGGTATACAGTAAAAGTGCTTATTATTGCTGCCAATATCAGCACCACTATCACAGCAATTGCTGCCTTCACCACCACCACCACCATTATTAGGACCACCATCACCACAATTATTGCCATCATTACCACCATCAACACCAGTATTATCATCCTCATCACCACAATCGTCACCACCATCATCAATATCACCATCAGTAGTATCATCTTCACCACCACAATCATGACCATCATCTTTAGCATCACTCTCACCATCAATCAATCTCACCATCATTATCATAAACAGCTTTCTGGTTTGTTTCCATGAAAGTCTGTTTTACTAAGTCAGAAATCTCCTTCAAGAAGTCTACCTTTTTGAACTAACCACCTCCCACAGGCCACGCCTTCTAAAAACCCATTTAGGGATTAGGTTTCCACATCTGCATTTGAGAAGATGAAATCATAGCAGAGCTGGTTCAAGAATTCCTAAGAGGTGTTGACTAGAAAATGCATGAAGTTGTTTTTCTTTAATCTCCTTTTAAGCATTAATTTATAAGAAATCATCGTATCTTTGAATAGAAAGTAAAAAGTGTAATAACATTAATGAATCTATATGTGTCAGAACCTTGGACTGAGAAAATCAGATGCAAACTTGGCCCAGCTCTCCCACAAATGATCTGGTGCAGTGGTTTGCAGTAAACCTTTTTTTTGTGCCTTAATTCTCACATGTCTGGATTTATTCTCAAATAAAAGGCATTGCTATTAGAACATTTCGTTTTAAAGATTTATGCATTACTCTAAAACAATTCATATTCCATTTTCTAATGACAAAAAGTGAAATTCCATTCTTAAAATGTTGATGCTCTGAACATTTTTCCACCCTGTTGTTTTTTAATCTATTTACATGGCCGCACCCACTAGCAGTACCCACCTCCTCATGTCTAAGTATTTACATGGCCACACCCACTAGTTGCCAGTGCCTAGAGAGGCAGCAGCACATTGCCAGTCTGCTTGTGTTGGTCTTATAGTGTCAACCTCACATTTAATTTACTGAGTGAGTCAATGTCAGGAGCCCTTAGTACTTTCTGCAGCCTTCAGTGTTTGCCCTGTTTGCTTTTACTTTTCTTCAGAAATAGCAGTTTCTTTCCAGAGTTTCTAGAGAGTAAACCAATGTAGAGGTTAGAATTAATGAGACCCCTCACTATGAGCAGTAATGGTTCGGTGGCATAGGAGCATGGGTTCCACAGGGCACTAGTGCCTGCAGATTCCCATAATGTATGAGGACATCACTTCTTAGAGCAGTGGTTCTCAACCTTCCTAAGGCTGCAATCCTTTCATACAGTTCCTCATGTTGTAGTGACTCCCAAACACAAAATGATTTCGCTGCTACTTCATAGTTGTAATTTTGCTACTATTATGAATGGTAATATAAACATTCAGGACATCTGATGTGCGATCCCTGTGGGGTTGAAATCCCAGAGGTTGAGAGCCACTATCACAGAGTCTGTTTTCTTCATGGTCATTTTATCTTATGCTGAAATCATATTGTTAGATTTCATTTAAAATGCTGATAAATAATACATTATTGAAGCTTATCCCCTCCTCTCCATCTCCTCTTCTTTTTTCCTCCCTCCCTCTCTTTCCCTCCTCCCCTCTCTATCATTCCTTTTCTTTCCCTAATACCACCCCCTTTCACTGTTTTGTAAACCTATACCATAAAGTTGTCTACCTCACAGATAAAATGATTCTCTTCTTAGAAATGGCAGGGTTCTGTAGACACTGACGACCTGCCTACCTCACCTGTTCTCAGTCCAGCAGCCAAATTCCAATGTCACTTCTTCCATGTACCCTACAAACCTTGGACAACCAGCCAGAGACTCATATCTGACCTAGGTATGAAAGGAACAACCTAATGAAATAGCAAATAGCATTGCCTGAAAGTCACCTTCTTCCACCCCACACACCCCTCCCGGAGCACCCATTCAGAGACAGCCCAGAAAACCTTCCCAGCAAACATTCTCACATCACCCGCTCCCCTGGAGACATTGCTCCTTAGAGGCACAGGGCTCCTCCCAAGCAGTCAGTTAAGAGAATCCCTCCTGGGAGCTTCCCACCACCTTCCCACCAGCTCTTTGTGGGTCTGGTGATGATGAAGAATATGGTGATGACATCCTCAACAGTGGAGATATCTAAGTGCTTATGGGATGTTTCTTACATTATGGATTCAGTCTTTCTTAGGATACATTTGGGCTTGTGTCTTCCATGTCTGAATGACTCCTTCTACTCTTCTGATGGTGTTTTTGATCAAGGAAATTATAAATGTCATGCTATCTAGACAGTCTCTCACTCTCTGATTGGCACTGCCCACTGGTGACTAAAGTAACAGGCATGGCTGCCCTGTTATGAGCATACAGAACAAGTTGCAGAATCATAGACCAGCCACAGCCTGACTCCATCCCAAGTGACTGGGGAGTGGACAATACAGTTGGAGGGTCAGTTGGTGCCTGGCAAAGGCGGAGCTAACTGGAGCCTGTCTGAAGCCCGAGAAATGAGCTCACTGTTCCCTCACCCATGCTGGGTTCACCTTGAACCTACCCTGTCAGTTTCCTTTCTCCATGCTCTAAATGTTGCTACCATCCAAGGTCAGGTTTCTTCATGACTTGTCTTCCTGTATTCATGTCTTCAAAGACCTGACCCTGTTCCAGACATTTCCATGGCACATATAGGTGATAACCCTGGACCCAGACCTCTGTCAGGGACTTCCCTACTGTGCAAAAAGGGCCAGCCCCCTGCATAGTAATCTACTTAGGAACTGCAAGATGAGCACTGTTCCTCTGTCCTGCCTTGCTGGTTTAGGTGACACTCAGAAACACACTGCATTAGCTGCTGTACTTAAAGCATAGTGCTATCGTTGTGAGCACACTGGACTGAGGATCTATTTATTTATTCAAAAGTCACACTTTAAGTACATGCTAAATAGTCCATTGAACACAGATTTGATAGATGGAATTTCCAGAAACTAAATGCACAATGAGAACACAACAGAGTTGGAATATCATGGAAACAGAAATGAAATTGTCCTGTCATTGAAATATGTCTTCTGGCTAAAAATCATTACCTTGGTCTCCCAAATTATGACAGTGGTATGGGTGTGGTACAAAAGTTAGACTGAAATTTGTTGTGAAAGTACATTCTCTAACACTGTGAAGAGGCAGGAAGCCAAGCCCACTTTATTCTGGCAATATTGACAGGTGCATAGATGAAGAGGTGCCTCGGTCTGTGGAGTAAGGGACAGGCTCTGCTGATCTGAACATAGAAAAAGGATAAGAAAATCCATTCCACAGTTAAACACACTTTCTTTTATTTATACAACAGCTGGGATACTTAACCAACATCCATTGGAGGCTGCAGAGACAAAGGAAATGGTGTGTGTGTGTGTGCGCGCGCGTGTGTGTGTGTGTGTGTGTGTGTGTGTGTGTGTGTGTGTGTGTGTGACAGAGAGACAGAGAGACAGAGACAGAGACAGACAGACAGACACAGACAGAGAGACAGAGGGGGGTGTTGGGTGTTTATATAGGTGTGTTTTGTGTTTATCACTCAGTCTTTAAAAGGAAGTCGTGTCCTTTGCCACAGTGTAAAGTATGTTAAGTGAATCAAGCTAGACACAGAAAAGTTCCCCATGGTCTAACTAAATTGAAGATTAAGACTCTGGAATCCAAAATCAACCCAAATGTGAAGCTTTCTGATGTCATGAATAGAAAATCCCATACCATGAAACTGTTTCATGCATAAATATTTTAAGATCATACAAATGGCCTTTATACCATGTGTAAGGTGTCTGTAAGATTCAAATGGATGATGTGTTGGAGCTGTGAGATATCCCCCAAATAACTTCATTCTGAATATGCAAACAGTCCATCACCCAAGTACCCCTCACAGGTTCGGGGGTGGCTAGAACCCTGTTTCCCGGGTGACAAAGGAAGGCTCACAGGACAGGATGTGAGGCTAGTGTTGTCAGTGTGACAGGATCTTGAATTCTGCAGATCATTTAGCCTTTGTCCATGCCTATCAGGGATTACACTGATTAGGTTGAGGTGGGAAAACTCACACTAAAACTAGGCAGGCAGCTTCATTCCCTTGTTTTGGATCCTGGGTTGCATTTAAAAAAGGAGAAAGTCACCCAAGCAGCCGTTCATTGATCTCTTCCTCCTAACTGTGCACATAATGTGGCCTGTTGTAGACTCCAATCTCTAGAACTTCTCCATGATGGACTATATACTCAACCAAAAAGGAGACCAAACTCTTTCTCCTTTAAGTGGCTTTTGTCAGAGCACTTTATCATGGCAACAGAAAAGTGACTAACCATACAGGGTACATTGCATGCCCTGCTAACCAAGACAATAAATGCCCTTAGTCAATTCTGAATTGGAATCTGTGTCCACCCAAACTCCATGCTCTGAGCCCCTGTGCTGGAGTATGCATCTTTTTAGGTACCCAATTGTGGTTGGGTACCCATCTATATTGTAGTACCTATCTATGTTGGAGCATCCATCTCAGTTGTCTTCTTGAACAAAGGAGTTAAATGTAAAGATTTCATTTTCATTCTGCTTGGATGGTGACAGAGCACAGGGGCAGGTACCAATGTCTGACATCAGGATGGTCCATGATTCTACTCTGTGCTTCTGAGAGTGTTAATCACCTTCATAGTGGGCCCTCACCTGGGAGCATGGGAGATATCTTGAGGGTTTGCTTTGGACCCATGTACAAGATCTCACAAGCATGAAACAGTTCAGTTAAATAAAATGAACATCCTCGTTGGAAGGATCCTGGGCTTTGGATACAAATCTTCTTCTACTGAGGACCGGGTGACAAATAATTCCTGCTGAATGACACTTGGCTTTGAATTACACCATCTAGTTCTAGCAAATAAGGAAAAGGTTGATGTATCTGACCATAAATCTAAGCAATAGCATATGTTTTACTTATGTAGTGAGAAAATATGTTCAAGAAAACAGCAGGACCTTCTCCAAGCCAATCAGTGACTCCGATAGGATCATAATCATTCAACCTCTCAGGGGATTTTCTTAGTAAGTGCAGAGTCCCTCGGGTCATCAGTGACGGGAAACACTTTTTGAAATTGAAGCTAATTATTGAAAGTATATGAAAAACTATGAATGAGATGGTATGTGTTTGTGTGTTTGAATACTACTTTATTAGAATTTATTCAAAGTGGTTTTTATGTAATCTCTCTTATTAACACTTCAAGGGTGGAGCTATTTAGTATGTTGAATTTCATGTTTATGTTATCTTGTACCATAATGGTCAGATCATGACTAAGTCTATTTATCTAAAATCCAGCCTGTAGCAGGGGTACCTAAAACCTTAGCATTGAGAGGCTGAGGCAGGAGGATTGCAAGGTTGACAGCCTCAGCTACATTGGGAGAGTTTCTCAAAAAACAATAAGAAAAAAAATCTAACACAATTTCTATTTTTTACTCTTCCAAAATTATTCTTTTTAAATTTTCAAATATTATATTTTCAACCAACTAAAACTCAATATACATTTCTAAAACATAAGGATTCTTAAAAAAGAAAATGTCCTAATATCCTCCCTAAGTATGGTATCTTCTTAGGATTATTTAAGATGCAGCAAATCCCCAAATGTCCCTGATGGCAGTATTATCTGGGTACTGGTTATCTTTGCCTCATCTAAAGGAACAGAGTACTCTATATGGCTCTGGCTTGGCACTCCTTCTTCTAAGCTAGACTCATCCCAGGAATCCTTGGGCTATAAAACCTTCCCTAGTCCGGACTTTGTAGCTGGAATCCACTAAGACTATTTCTTACCTCTGCAATTATAGCAATGAGTTTATAATGCTCTCTCCATCTCAAATTTGAAATAATTCTGAATTTTCTTCTTTCTGGTTAAAAACCACTTCCTAGGTATTGGGAGCCTATGGGAACACCATTAAACTTGCTTGTCCTTCTTTTTAATTCCATTTGATACTTACTGTCCTTACTTTCAGCCATTATTTCAAATGGTGCTTTGCAATTATGATATTACAGTTTATGTTTTTAACATCTTGACTGAATATTTCTGCAGAGTCCTCCCCATCTGTTCCAGATGGAATGATTCCCCACAGTTAGCCTCCTGTCTTCACTCCTGGAAACTGACAGCTACCTTATTGGAAAAATGTCTGTGCAGAGGCCCTTAACTAAGGTCCTCTAGGTGAGGTCAGCTAAATGTTCTGGGCATGCCTCAAGCCCGTGACAAGTTGGCATGAGAAGGGCACAGAGCCAGACAGACAGAAGAAGAGACAGTCACACAAAGATGGAGGCAGATGGATGCCTGCTCATTCTTTGCTGATGATAACAGGAAATCTCTGAATGGCAGCTTGAAGGACCTGTGCAAGCCTCTAAGTTATGTTACCCTGCTCAAGAAATACAGACTTTGGATTTTTGACCTTCAGAACTGTGGGAAACGACATTTCTGCTGTTTAACTTGCTTAACTGTGGCATTTGGCTATAAGAGCCACAGAAATTCAAGGGTACCATTTGCCTGGAATGAATTTCTGTTTAAGAAAATCACGGTGAATCGTGATGACATTTTGGTTAATATTTTAAAATAATAAGTTAGATCCTTGGTGTCATCCCAATACAGTGAATTGAGACTTGGATTTGTGGATTTTTGAACATGGTTCATGTACACCAGCAGCTTGACGTTTTCCTCTCATTGTTTCTTCTGCTTGTGCCTGTGACCACAGCTTTCACAAGCCCCGGTCTGCAGCAATAATCTGCATCCAGAAAACAGAAAATGCTCCAGAACCCTCCTCAGGTTTTCACACCCTAGATCTGGACTCAGTCATTTTTCCTCGATACATATACATACCGTAGTACATACGGAATAATTAAATTATGGGGCACACTCTGGGTTGCAATATTTACTTCTCTACTATTTAATTGATAAAAATAAAACCATCAATTTCATACTTCTATCCAACTTCACTTTTTTTCTAGCTACCAAGTAACAGGGTACAAGTAAAACTGTACATGTTCAAGTGTGCAATGTTTTGACTGAGCACACACATATGTCATGACACGGTTGGAATATTTAAATTAACAGCCCAGCTATAATCTCACGAGGCATTTTATTTGTTTTCATTCTTATTTAGTTTCTTTTTCTTTTTTTTTTCTTCTTAATGATGAGAGCATGCCACATCAACTCTCATATCCAATTTCAAGTAAGCAATACAGTGTCCTTAATAGACCCAGGGCTATTTAAAGCAAAGATGAGCCTCTGACCACTTTATTTTAAGCTCATTCTCACATTCACTCTGTTGCTCCACTGAAATGAACTGAGAGGTGAGGAAGCCAATCCTAGAGCCAAACTTACGATTGAAATGGAATTGAAATATAACTGTTTGCAGCAAATATAGCATGAAGAAGACAATCTAGACAATATAATCTTAGAATAAAACTTTGTGTGTAAATGTGTGAATGTGGTGCAAGTGTGTGTGTGTGTGCATGTGTGTGTGTGCTAGTGTATTATGGAGTGTGTGTGTAGGGATGTGCATGTATATGTAGGTTTGTGTGTGTTTATGCTTTTGTATGTATGGTGTGTGTGTGTGTGTTCACACATTATAGTGTGTGTGTGTATGTGCTCATGTATTATGGTGTGTGTGTGTGTGTGTGTGTGTGTGTGTGTGTGCTAGTGTATTATGGTGTGTGTGTGTAGGAATGTGCATGTGTGTGTAGGTTTGTGTGTGTTTATGCTTTTGTATGTATGGTATGCGTGTGTGCTCATGTACTATTGTGTGTGTGTATGTGTGTGTGTGTCTTCATGTATTATGGTGTGTGTGTGTGTGTGTGTGTGTGTGTGTGTGTGTGCATGTGTGTGTGTACATGCAGGCAGGGCCAGAGGACAGCATTCCTCTCTCTATCCCTCTTTATCCCTCACTATCCTCCTCTATCACGCCCTACTTTATTCCTTTGGGGCAGAGTCTCTCTCTGAACCTGGGACTCACACTGTGTTTTCTCAGCTAGGCTAGAAGCCAGCAAGCCTCCCCAAATCCTGCTGTCTCCACCTACTTCAGTAAAGGCATTACAGGTGGGACCAGGACACCCCGCTTGTCACATGGGTGCTGGGCTCCTCATGCTTCCCACTGAGCTATCTCCAGAGCCCCACAGGGGAAGCGTTTGCCATTTTCAAGGTCCCATACCAGTCAACCCATCTACAGAATCCTGAATGTGAGGAACTTCAAACCACTAGGAAATAGTTGTAGTTTAAACTTCAGATGACAGGTTGGTCTCTTTCCACCCACAATTTATAGTTCTTGCATATTGAATGAAAATGTGATTAATAAAAGCAGAATATCAACCACACTTGATTTATAAGAGCTGGACCATTAGTTACCGTAAATATCACTTCAAATTGTGCTAATTGTAAAATAGGAGCATGGAAGCAAATGTTCCATAAAAAATATTAATACATCAACTTCTGCTGGTAACTCTTCAATTTAGTGATTCAAAGAAGTTTAGTTCTCTGCTTCATCAGAACCCAGAAGCTAAGCGGGACACAGAAGGATGAGGAAGACAAACCCCTTCCTAACTACGGATGCCGTTTCCATCATCTGAAAATAGGAGTTGACACCAGAAAACGGATGCTGCAGCTTGATGAGGCACATCTGCACACCTTCTCTCTAGAATGTTCCATGATTTCCTATGGGTGTGTATGTGTGGAGCCCATGCGCATATGTGGAGGACAGAGGTTCATCAGTATCTTCCCCAATCTCTTTCCACCTTGTATTTCCAGTCACTCACAAACCTGGAGCTTGCTGTTTGAACTACATCGATTAACCAGTAAGCTCCAAGGATTTGCCTACCTCTGCCTTCTGTCCCCACAACACGGGATTTACAGATGCGTGCTGCCACACCCAGATTTTACTTGGTGCCGGGAATCCAAATAGAGTTCCTCTTGCTTGGGCAGCAGGTCCTTCATCCCACCAGCCATCTCCCCAGGCTCCAGGCTTCCTGTTCTGCAGTATACTGATAGCATGCTTCCTTACCTTCAGCATGGACAGACACTCGGGGCCATGCTTTTCTACCTCAGAACTGCCAGTACACTTCACTTCCCCACTGCATTCCTTGATCCTCTCATATGTGACCACAAATGCTCAAGATTGATATTCAGGATGTATAATCCACAAATTCACTAACTTATAACCAGAAGATCTTTTGAAACCCACCCCATCCCCCAACACAGTAATTCCAAATATCATGAGTTCATACAAACTCATAAAACTCCAGGGTTCTATTTCACTCTTCAATTTCCTTCCTACCTGATAAGTTCTTAAAGTTTAAAAGTTCCATCTCTGGGCTTGAGCTACTCTTTCTTCCTCTCTGTTTTCTCTGAGGCTGTTCCGTCTGCCTCGCGCCTTCTCATTTTAAATTCTGATGCTTCACTTTGCATGACTCTCTTCCTATGCTGAGTTTCTCGTTCATTTGTGGAGAGTACATTCAGTTTCTCTTCACTGAGCATAAGTGCAATGACTTCTTTACATCCACATCTGCAGTTCAACATCTGGACTGTTTCAGGTGGCTTTTGGCTCATTTCTTTTCTATTGAAAATATACTCTACTTTCTTAGTTCTTTATTTGTCAGGTCATTTGGGATTACACCTTAGAAATTGAGCCAGCTGAGCTATGAGGATCCTTTCTCTCTTTTTGTGTATGTTGGCTGATTCTTTTGCTTGGCTTAGCCTGGCTAGCCTATTCAGACCTGTCTATTGCTGGACTGATCTGAGCTTTTCCCAGGTATGATTTTTGTCTCCATCCCTGATGTGGAAAAATTTTGGAATCCACAATATCACCCTACCCCCACATCTTATATTTTATTCTGCTCTCACATTCTTTCCATTTTCTCTTCTGTGGTATTCCCTAAGCTCTGGGAGGGATGGTATAGACATCTCAGAAGGCAGATCCTTCTGGGAAGTCAAGGATTAGCCTCACATTTGGTAAAGGAGTCAGTCACCCTATCTCCAGCATCTTCATTTCAAAGATAAAGAAACTGAATCCTAAACACCTGAAGATAAGTCTCATATTTCCAAGGATCACCAACAGAACAGAAACTAGACTCAAGGCCTCTATCCTAGCTGATAGTCTGTGTCCCAAATGTTATCTCTGTAGAAAAAAAGTACCAGGCATAGTCAAAAGAGACCAGAAAATATACCCATCCCGATTTACCAAAGAGACTGGGTCTGTGCTAACAAAATTCTCCCAAACAAAACTCAGGTGCTGGAATTTTGGTGGTAAATTCTGCCAGATAATTAAAGGAAAATTAATACTGAGCAAATAGAAGCTCTTCCAGAAAATAAAAGGGAGAGCATTTCATTTTGTGAGGCTAGTGTTACCCAGAAACATAAGGATGTGAAGCACAATGGAGAGGATCTGATTCAAGAAAACAAAAACATGACTCTCCTAGCACTTCTCCATGTCAATCATTTAAAGAAAAATAAAATGCTGTACGGCCCTATCATCAAGTCCACAGTAAACACTGACAGACTTCAACAGCCGTACATTATTAAAGCCCTCATAATGGCATCTATGAAGACCATCCAGTGGCACCAAATCTGAAGAGGAAGACCCTGTTTTCCTTCTAGGATATCTGGGGAGCTCTCATCCTGCCATTGAGCAGGTAGACACAAGCCTATGGAATACAGTGGAATAGGAATGTGGGGTAATAGCTACAAGTAGTGAAAAACAAAAAGAATGAAAAGGAGACGGATGCTTTGACACATTGATGGATTCAGACTATAGCATCGTATAACCATGGGAAAGAGTACAAGAACTGAGAAAGGTAGAATTGTTAAAGAGGGGGGTGCATTTCCAAAGCTTCCTGAACAGACTGCCTCATATAGACAGATACAGAGATTCTGAAACACAGAGCTGGGAAGAGTGAGTCCCTCTGAACACCTGGAATGTATGAAACAGTTGATGACAGACCCCTGCTGAGCTGATCCTGTCTGGTCTTAATAGACTCCTCACTACCATACTCAGGGAGTGAGGCACTGACCTCCCAGGCACCTGTCAACTCGCACTTCCCAATTCACCCAGTGAAACCCTTTGTGCCTGGGAAATCCAGGAGTTGCCTTATGACCTTGGCTGTACAGATGCAGCTAAGAATCAACAGTGTTTGAAGAGAGGTAAACATGGAATTGCTCACCACAGTCAGCCACTGCACAGTAGAATTTTCATGTCAGGATTTGATGGTACCAGCCAATGACAAGGGGTAAAAAGAATTTTGTTATAAGGGGCGAACATCAGACAGCTATACGAACTGCAGTAAGCACAGTCCATACTAGGAGGTGGTCACGCACATACCTACCTTAGATGCAGACACAGACCCTAGGCAAGACCTAAAGCGGATGGAGATCTTTCTGACCTCTTCAGAGATCAGGGAAGCTGCAAAGAGGAGCCACACTGAGCTCCACAGCCATACAGGGTTAATTTTTGTTGCTCTGAGTTACTGCTCGTCACCAAAACACCTTTTCAAAACTCCGGTGGACTCAAAAGATATGGTCTATTTACATGGGACTGCTGAGCGATGCCAGTGTAATAAAAAATAAAATGTGAAATATACTACTGCACAAACAATGGAACATGCTGACATTTTTGAAAATTGTGCTCATTGCCATGAGCTGAAAGATCTCATGGTGAGGATGTGATTTCATTTTGCATTTTATTCCAAAGGCTTCCTACATCTTTTCTCAAGGAACACAATATTCTCCCTCCATCTTAGCTAGGATTTATTTTCAAACAATAGGGATAATGGGGGTGACTATAAACACATAGGATAAATTAAGATGAATATAAATATGGGCTAGATTAGAAAATCTTAGCATTATATCAATATTCCCAGTATGTTTTTGAGGAAGAACAGTTATAGTGGACAAGTCAAACACTGGAGTTACATTGAAGTAGAACAGTGGACAAAAGATGATACATCTTAAATGTCAGCTTGATTCGACTGAGAGGCATTTTAGAGCTCAGTAAAGGATGCTTTCAAGTGTGTCTGAGCGCATGCTTCCAGAGAATATTGGCTTAGGGGTAACAGCCCTTTCTCAGCATAGATAGCACCACCATTGAGACTAGGGGTAGAATTAAATGGAGAAGGAGAAAGCCCACAGTCACAAACCTCATCCCTACCCCATTCCATCATGACCTTCTTGGCATGTATGGTGTTTTGAACAAGAAATAGTCCTCGTAATCTTGGATGTTTGAATACTTGGTCCCAGTTGATGATACTGTTTGGGGAGGTTTAGGTGCTGTGGCCTTCTCAAAGAAGCGTGTGTTAGAATTCTGCCCTTACTCCAGCTGCATGACCGCACATACGCAGTTCAGGAGTAAAGCAAAGGGTCTTGTGTCTTACGTCATCAGTGTGCGCTGGCGAATACATGCACGGTGTGGTCATACAATCAGTGCTTGCATGATGTAGCTCCGTAAGCCCACCTGTGTGCATGTTTACCTGGAACCCTTAAAAAGCTGGACGCAGACACGACCCTCTCTGCTCTGCTCTGCTCTCTACCCCCGCCACCCCACCATCTTTCTCTCTGTTCTCTGCACATGCTCCTTAACAGGTCAGATTCTCTTGTACCCCCACACCCCTCTTCCTCTTAATAAAACTCTGAAACTAATACTGGGTTCTGTCGTGACCGTGACCTTTCTGCGTGGTAACCAGCGCCGCTTATCATTTCAGCATGTCACTGGAATCGGTCTTGGAGAATTAAGAGCCTCACTCTACTTCTGGTTGGCTCTGTCTGCTTCCTACTTGCTGCTCAAGATGTGATACCTGTCACCATGCCTGCCATGTGCTGCTATGGTGTTCCTGCCATTAGGGACTCTCACTTTCTGGAACCGTAAGCCAATATAAACTCTTTACTTAAGTTACCTTGGTCATGGTGTTTATTACCACAATAGAAAAGTAACTAATACATTGTGACAGTCTGGAACCTCCCAAACTGTGATCTGAAATAAGTCTTTTCTCCCATGAGTTGTTTCTGTCAACTATTCTGGTTAATTATAGTGAGGAGAGTAAATGTTCAGAAAAAAAGATAAGTGGAATCCTAGAGTCTTTTGCACAATAACCACATTGTCAATCACAGTGAGGTCCCTATGACATCTAAGAAGAGCTGTGGATGGCCCAGAGAAAATAGTTGATTACCAGTAAAACCAAACAAGACATATTTTCATGTATACACACACACACACACACACACACACACAAACTTGCCAGATTGAAAAAATCAGGAAATCACAACATCACTAATGACTAGTTTCAATGATAGGATTTTGGTAAGAAGAGTCAGGTCAAAAGAGGCACAGACAAAGTTGGATATAGTGGTGCACGCCTTTAATCCCAGCACTTGGGAGGCAGAGGTAGGAGGATCTCTGGAGTTTGAGGCCAGCCTGGTACTAGATAGGAAGTTCCAGGCCAGCCAGGGCTACATAGAGAGACCCTGCTCCCCTCAAAAGGCACAGATGAGAGGCTCTCTAAATCTGTCACCAATGGTCCCCCTATGGAATGTGGACAGCCCTTTGGAACATATCATTTTAGTAAAAACAGAGTTTTTACAAGATTTACAAATTAAGTAAGGTTGTCACTTCACCCATGGGAACAATGTACAGCCAAATGACAAAGTGTCTGAAATAGGCCTTAACCAGGGGGGTCCCTATGGCCACACAAAGGGCAAAATCAATTACCCAGTTGATGATAAGAAGTACATAAGAAGTGTTGCCAACTGGGATGCTCTCAGAAGCCCATGTTCAGGTTTCTTTTATCCCTTTTTATCAGAGGTCAGGTCCAAAGCTCCAGAGCCCCAGGGTGCCGTGGCAAGAAATCAGCAGAATCCACACTGTCAGCATAGCGTGGTCGAGCAAACCAGCACAAAGCAGTAAAGAGCCAAGACTTCTAGAAACACTATCAGAGGCTCCCCCTAGCCCAGTGCCAGGGAGCTGATGGAGGACATTGTTCCAAGTAGCCTTTCATAGTAATATGCATGATCTGTGCCACCAAGAATGCAAGGTAAACCCTTCCTCATAGAAACACAGTGTGTTTGTGTGCAAACATGAGATGCAGGCAAAACCAGTCACTCTCTTTGCAATAAATAACAAACTCAAAGCATAATGGCATTAGGTTTGAAAGCAATGGGGCTTAACTACAAAAACAATGATGGAACCCAGGAGGCTAATCAAAAGACAAGGAATGTGGGGATTCAGGAAACCTGGGAGAAGAAAAACTGTCCATTTGCACACATGACATCTCAGGATGAAATAAATATAACAAAGAGTAAAACACAATAGGTTTGCCTGGAGATGTAACTCAGGGGTAAAGTTCTTGCCTTACATACACACAAGGGGTTGGGTTCAATCCTAAGTATGGAAACAAAAAACAATGGGTATTTGTAAACCTTGGTTGAAAAGAAGAGAGGAAGAGAAAGATCATAAATAACGAACACAAAGGAAATAAAGAACTCAAGTGTGGGAAAGCTGTGACCCAAGAGAAGAGCCAAACACTGTGTTCCAAATTAATATGAGACCTGTGGTTGTAGTTAAATGGATCATTGATGAGTGATAATAAAAAATAGGACTCATGAATAAAGGAAAATTCATTAATAGCATTTTTAGCAGTGGTCATTCACCTGAAATTCCCTTCATTTTTTGCAATAAGCTGTTTTTTGGAATATATCTTTTAGAAATTTGCATTTCACCATAACAATGCATTCATCTTAGTTTCAGCATTTCCTTCATGTCTTTATCTCCCTACTATATCATGTCCTAAATTCAGCTGACTTGAATTTGATCCTAGAGATACTACACTGGGGACCAGTCCTTTAGCACATGGGACACATGGACCTGGTCTTCATGAAGTAGTGCCCCTGTGAGTTGGCGTCTACTCATTCCAGCTAATTGCATTTGTCAGTTTGCTCCGAGAGTCTGGAATATTCTTTTAAGTAATGAGGTTTCAGGTAAGGCCTGTCAGCCATCTTTAATTTCCCTGTATTGAATACATATTTTGATAATGCCATTATTGGTTTTATGTGAAAATACAGTGGTGGACATTTGCAAACTTTCAGATTACACAGAATGTGTGATGGCTGAGTGCCAGAGGAAGGCACATTCAAAATTCACCACTGTTGGAGGCTTCTGAAAGTCTGGAATTTTCCCTTGGGCACCTCCCAGGCTACAGAATGGAACTACAGGTCATATTGCTTTGTTGGATGTCCCCGCTTACACATGCGATCACAAACCACGAAGTGCCGTGTCAGCATAACTTGTGTATCAGACCCAATCCGTTATGATTTCATAATGATTAACATGTCCAAAAATAATTTACTTTGCTGTAGGCACAAACCCAATTTCTTAGGTGAGTGGCAGTGCCCAGTAGATGATTGAGGATGCAACGGTCAGTGTCTTGTCTGATTATCCCCTGGAGTGAAGCACACGGCAAATGCCTCACAATTGAGATGCAACTTTATTTTCTAATCACATTAGTGTTGGGAGTACGCAGGGAAAAAAGTATTCTGAGGGAATGGCTTCATCATTTCAAGCACTGACCATAAGTCTGGGTGGAGGACACTCCATCCAGGAGGCACAAAATGAGAATCCCCAAGGCTGCGGCTATCCAGGCTTACAGCCTGCTTTCTCTGGGCATATCCCATTAGAAGACTTTCCATTTATTTGTATTTGTTCATTTTAAAAAAGGGGGAGTTCTTTATTTTATGTGTATGTGTGTTTTGTCTACTTGTACGACATATGTGCCTGGTCCTTATGGAGGCCAGAAGAGGGTCTTTGATCCCCAGAAACTGGAGTTACAGATGGTTGTGAGATGCCATGTGGATACTAGGAACTGAATACACATTCTCCAGAAGAGTCGTGAGGACTCCTAACCACTGAGCTATCTCTCCAGCCCTATTTGCTCCTGTTTAAATCACTCCTTTTAGTCTCTTATCTGAAAACATGAAATTTTGTATTTTGTCCATAGTTTTTACTTACAAATTCACCAAAGTCATCAAAGAGATGGTTAAGAGAATGTACTGCTCTTGCAGAGGATCCACGGTCAGTTTCCAGTACCTGTGTCAGAGTCCTCACAACTGCCTCACAACTCCAGCTCCAGATAATCTAATACCCTCCCTGGACTCACTGGGCACCTGCACTAATGTTCACATACTCACACACAAATACAAATGCACATACATTATTTGAAAAGTACTCAAAATAAATTTTTAAAATATTATTAGTTTAAACCTCCCAAGAGTTGAGTGGTGTATTTTAAGGTCCTATCCTGTGGTTTTACTTTAACAGTTTTATAGTCTAAAACCTTGGTACCAAACCCCGAACAGCTTGGTAAAAAATAAATTTAACTTAACCGAACATTGTGCCCCCAGCGTTATAAGTCCTTTTGAGCACCAGCATCTCTCTGTTTTGTATGCTAATGGAAGAAGAGAAGGCAGCCTGGTGTGGCAGAGAGAACTACTATTCCAGCACTTAGGGGCAGGGAGAGTTTGAGGTCACCCCACTGGGGTCCTGTCTCTAAGAAAAGGAAAACAAGAAGAAAAGAAAAATAGACAGGACAAGGTAGAGTCATAGGATTCATACAAAGTAGAGTCATGGGATTCCTATCTGGTTTCTCTGTGGCTGCTTCCTCACTAGCTTCTGGGTCCAATCCCAGCGTAATGAGGGGCCACGGAAGAGGAGGCGGGACACAATCAGGTATCCAGTTCTCATTTGCCCTTTGTAAACAAACACAAGGATCTGCGAACTCAGAGCTCTACAGAGGTGATGGCTGAGGAGTTACTTTATGGGATAATGAGAACAGAATCCTCGGCTTAAAATCTGTCTGCCCAGGAGCCAAGTTATTGCCTCATAAAACAGGGTAAAGATTCTATAACCACTTAATTAGCAAGAAAGACATTTATTGCTCCTTTTACTGGAATTTCATTAGACAATTCCTCGGTGAACATCTCTGAAAATGAATCTGACTAGGCTGGGTTAGTATGTGTATAACCTAGCCAAGATTCCAGTGATTATGGGTTAGCATGGAATTGGGCTGTTATGTAAAAGGTGACTGAGCAAATGACTTCAGATAAATAACTCTGGTGACATCAGCTCTCAGAGCATACATGAGAAACAGGCAGAGCTCACCATGCCAGGCTCAGAACACTTTGGAGTTTCCTTAAATCTGAAGATGAGCCCAACATACCAATGATGGCTAATCTTGATTGTCACACTTAAGAAGAGGGTACTTCGACTGAAGAATTGCCTCCAGCAGCATGGTCTGTTGGCACGTCTATTGGGTATTTTCTTGATTTCTGATTGAACTGATGGAGCCCACCCCACGGTGGGAGGAACCATTCTCATGAAGGTAGTCCTGGACTGTTTAAGAAAACTAGTGATTAGAGGATGTCAAGCAAACCAGTGAGCAGCATTCCTCTGTGGTTTTTGCTTCAAGCTCCTGTCTTGATTTCCTGCCTTTGCTTCCCTTCATGATAGGCTGTAACCTGTAAGATGAAATAAACACTTTCCTCCCCCAAAATGCTTTTATCATGATGTTTATCACAGCAACATAAAAGCAAAAAAAAAAAAAAAAGGCATCATTCCCTTCTAAAGAGCGACAGCAGCTCTGTGGACCAGGCAGAAAGAACTCAGGAATTCTCAGCAGCCTCAAGCAGGTAGCAGAGGTGGGATCCCTTGCACTTGTCACATAGGGGACTTCTAAGGAGCAGGTGGATTCAGTACTTATGGGGATTAGAGGGCTTTTTGGAGAAAGAAGTTACCTGGAGTACTCCGGTACCCACTATGGAATCATGAAGATGCATTTGTCCCAACCTCTGGCCACAGTTTGAAGAAATACCAGGGGTCTATCCCAAGACACCTGCTCAAACAGCTGCAGAGATTAGTCCTGAAGGATGGAAAAGGTTGTGTGGGAGATCATCTGATTCCACCCAGTCTTATGAGGTCAGCTGATGTATATACATCTCTTCCAGGTTGAATATGACTTTCTTGTCTTGAATTAGGTAGTTATCCTCACCAGCATCAGCCCCTCATAACACCAATCCCATAGCATCCCTTCATGGGGGTAAGAGCACAGGGTTTCACACAGCTCACAGAAACCAGGAGCCTTCTTGAGATCCTTGTAAGGCCCTTGCCTCATCTCAGGAGACTGTGTAAGAGGTTGAAGCTTCCTCCAGGATTAGGACATTTCAGGGGTGTAGCTGTCTACCCCTGAATTATCCAGGAGAATTCTTGATAGTTTAGCTGCCTTTAGTATACCCTGTATACTAAACCCTATGCTTTGACAAATATTACACTTACATATATACTATTAATTAATAAATTAAATATAAAAGACATGATCATGTCTCCCTCATGCACTCTTGTTTTTGTCCTAACTTGACACCTAGTTATCACCTAGTTGACATCTAGTTTTTAAATATTTACTTGTATTATTTTTAAATTACATGCACATGTATGTTTGTGTGTACATGCTCTTAAGTACAAGTGCCCACAGAGGCCAGAAGCGGGCATCAGATCTCCTAGAGCTGGAGTCCAGGCAGCTGTGAGTGAGCCCCTAGATGTGGGTCCTTGGCTACAGCAGCATGCACTCTAACTGCCCATCTCTCTAGCTCCTCCTTTGGATGTTTAAAGTTGAATGACTGGCCCATGTCACCATCAGGGGGTCTCTCTGAGAGTACAAACCCCGTACCATGTCATCTCTGAAAGTGTGCCTTTTGGAAAGACCCCATTTATCCCCAGAAACACAGGCTCAGATCAACCTAATCCCACCACTGTTTCTCATTCAAGTCGAATTCAGTCTGTGAGTCAATTTCAGAACCATCATCACCTCATGGAGTGAAACCTTCCTGTCCAGCACATCTTCAGCAGGTCTGCCCTGTTGTCTCTTGATGTTTTATATAAGTGTTCTGAATCTCCCTGTTAAAATTTCTCATAGTTATCAGATTTCCTTTTCACTATAAATCCATTTCCACTGTTTTTTATCTATGATTACAAATTCAAACCATCGTTAATATATAGAAGTTCCTATTTATTTCCCATATTAACTATTGTCTTCAGTAAATGAGTTAGATAGCCTCTTTATCTCTGACTTCGAGCTTTGGTTCTGATTATACATTCTAGGTAATCATTTATTTGTGAAAAGATGTTTTGTTCTTTCTCTGTCCTTCCCCTGTGGGAGGCACGCAGGACTAGGGACATCTTGGTTCGTTCCCCTTGGTGTCACTTCAGACACATGGCAAAGAGAACTCATTCTCTGCCTCTAGGCAAAACCTCAGGAAGTGTCTATATCTTAAGCATAAAAGAATCTAGAGAATTTCTAATCGAGAGACTTTTGTGCACAGTGACAGTGTCCTTTCTCAGGAACTGTGGCACTAGTTTGTCTGTTTCCAGCCTTGCTCCCTGCCACCATCTTCCCCTACTCCTCCATCATTCTACTGACTGATTTGGTGCAAGGCTGATGCTCTCAACCTCTCTCATTTGAAGGTGTATTTCTGCCAGGTGCTTCTGCAGAATCTGTCCCCTGTGACACCCCACTCACCCTGCTTTGTAAATTCTCCCTAAAGTCCTCTGCCTCCTCCGCATCCTTCCTCATCACCTAACATTATCTTCCTTTGGGTTCCTTTCCATCTTTTTAGACTTTAGCCACACTTATACCAATTTTATACGTATACCACACAGGTGCCTAGCCACATACAGTTTTTAATCTTTCTGAATTTCAAAAGAACTGCAAAAAAAATTAACAACAAAAAACTAAACTGCCAATCAGAAAATGAAATGGGCTAATACAATGAACAGATAGCTCTCCAAACACAAATGGCTTAGAAGTATTTTGTTGATAGTAATGGGAGGAAGACAAGAGAGAGCAGAAGGACAGAGTGATCAGAACACATTATGTGCATGTATGAAATCAAGAACAAAATTAATTTTAAAAAATGTCATCATAGTTTTTAAATACTGTTTAGCATACCTAGTCATTAGAAAAATGCGAATTTAAACTACTTTGAGGTACAGCCATTATCAAGAATGGCCATTATCAAGAAATCTGACTCCAGGTGGTGGTGGCCCATGCCTTTAATCCCAGCACATGGGAGGCAGAAGCAGAAGGATCTCTATGAGTTCAAGGCCAGCCTGGTCTACAAAGTGAGTTCCTGGACAGCCAGTTCTGTACAGAGAAATCATCTCAAAAAGCCAGAGAGAGAGAGGAGAGAGAGCTGACAACAAATGTTGGAGAGGATGCTGCTTGAGGAGCACAAGCTGGGATAGCCATTGTGGAAATCAGAGTGGAGGTTGCTCAAAAAAACTAAAAACAGAACTACCATTTGACTCAGCTATACCACTTCTATGAGTATATCCAAAGTCTCCATCTCCTACCACAAAGACACTTGATATCCATGTTTTATTTCTACTCAACTCACTTCCTCTGAAAGAAGGAAGTGGAACCAGCCTAGCTGTCCATCACCAGATGTTAAGTTTTAACTCTAAGGCATCTTTAACTCGAAGGTTTCTGCCACTTTCATGCACTTCCCCTTCAGTGTTAGAGGAGGGACAGCTGTGACTCTGAGGAGACCCACGAGTGGGACCCCTTTCTTCAACTGCTTACCTTGAAAACACTGTAGGTTTGTCAATTCAAATCACATTTTCTAGTTTCTTAAAAAAAAAAAAAGAAACAGACAGGTGAAAGAGAGAGAGGGGGCAGGGGAGGAGGAAAGAAGGAAGGAAGGAAGGACGGAGGAAGGGAGGGAGGGAGGGAGGGAGGGAAGGAAGAAAAGAAGGAAGGAAGGAAGAAAAGAAGGAAGGAAGAAAAGAAGGGAGAAAGAGCATCGGGGACAGACAAAAGATGTTGGTCAATGGAGAAAGTTGGTACTTTCAAGTGTACTGGGGAAGGGAGAAGCCTGTAACACCAAATGTCCCCTGAGAGGAGACCAGGGGATTGTGAGCTAGAGCAGTGTCCCTCACCTGTGCCTCACTGACCTCCAACCACACTTAAAGGTCTAGAAAATCAAGAGACCCAGCACATGGCTTTCCTTCCTATATGTCCATCAACTACTGCAATCCTAGCAAACCAACTACTGAAAATTTGAATCCTCTAAGCACCAGGCGGCTCAGTGTCCTTCCTGAACACTGAAGCTACAGGGAATCTTCCCCTAATGTTTTGACATTGTTGTATAGGTTATTATTCAGTAGTCAAATAAACAAATTTGACTCTGTGTTTTATTTGATTGTTGTTTCTTGGTTCCAGAAACAAAACTGAGACAGACAAAACTTAAGCGAGGCATTGTGAAGTGTTCATTGTGTGTTTGTGAAAGAAGCAGCCATCCCAAGACAAGCTATCTTTATCTTGGTCTAATCCTATTATTTAAAGCAAATGTACTTATAAATTGTTTTTCTCAAAAAAATAAATCATGGAACAAAGAAGGGAGAAACAGGGAGCAGCCTAAGGCAGCACAGACCAGTGGCCGTATTCCTTTACCTCATAGAAATGGATTCTACAGAAACTATGATTTCTCCTAAATGTCAGAGTTATATATTCCCACAGTGTGTTAAATACTTTGGTCAGCCATAATAGACCATTTTCAATTGAACCATTAAAGCAAATTTTCCTCTGGCTTGAAGTATTGCTCAGATCTCCATATAAATATACAGGCATATGTGTCTTTACCTTTGCATATATCAAACCTTAGACAGGTATCAGGATAAAGTGGTACATTTAGCCAACCGTTGTTTCAAAGGGAGCTCCATTTGGTTTGCAGCACGGCTTAAGAAGACTTTGACATACTTGGCTTGGAATGCTTGAGTTACTGCATTTACAAAAATTCTATTTGTCAAACTCCGCACAAGCAGATGCAGCATCAATAACTTTACTAACTAAAGGAGAGCATCTGCTAAGCGGCGTGATGCCAAGGAATGGAAACATCCTCAGAGATAAAGCTTTTCCTTTTTCTTAGTCCTCTCATTTGTATGTAAGTGCACTGTAAACTGATCTTGCAAAAGTATCTTTGTACTGGAGTATGAGTCAAATGATGAAGGGGGAGAAATCAGATATGAAACTTGGGAAGATTTCATCAAAGCTCTACACCATTTCTCACTTACCTAATAGCACTTTTATTCCTAATTATTCCTAACTCCACTGTATCAGTGCACACGCAGCTGATACAATGGGCAAATGATATAATTTGCATTGGTTCATCGGGAGTATCTGCAAATGCTTATAGATAGCTTCAGATGTTTCAGAAACTGCACTCTATCTCAATCAAAGCATTTCCACACATGCATCTCAGCTGGCCTCATATTGCAGTACTAATTTCTCCAATAGAGATAGGTGAAGACAACCTACATATTGAAAATCTGGATCTGTATGGATTAAAGAGAGCCATTATATTTCAACAGAATCATGTCTGTGTTTTTCTGGTAGTTCACATCTCTCTTTCATTAGTTCAGATATCATGAAGAATTGAATTATTTTTTCATCTAGGTATTCACAAATGATGGATGACTTGAGAAAGTGCTGGCATAAAAAGGAGCAGGTCCCCATTTCTTTTCAAAATAATGCTTGGAACACTTGCCGGAACAAAAAGTCAAGAGAAGAAAATTAAAGAGTACAAGTGGGAAAAAAAGAGGTCCAATTATTCCTATTTTTCCAGATATGATATTTTACACAAGAGATCCCAAACATTCCACCAAATAACTTCCAGAAATGATCAACAATTTCAGCAAAATACCAGGAAATAAAATAAACTTAGAAAAATCAGTAGTTTTTCTATACAACAACAAACATTCCAAGAAAGAGATAATGAATACACTCAGATTTATAATAGCTTCAGAGAAAATAAATATCTTGGGATAAACCTAGCCAAGGATATTAAATACCTCTACAATGAAATCTTTACATCTCTGAAGAAAGAAGTTGATGAGAACACTAAACAAATGGAAAGATTTTCCATAATCACGGACTGATAGAATTAATATTGTGAATTAATATTGCCACTTTTAGATTCAATGCACTCCCAATCAAAATTCCTACAACATTCTTCACAGAAATAGAAAAAATATATCTAAGCTTCTCATGGAATCACGATAGACCAAGAATAGCCAAAGCAATCCTGAGCAAAAGAACAATGATGGATAGATTGTCATTCCAGATATCAGTATGTATTACAGAGCCATAGTAACAAAATCAGTATGGTACTGGTAAAAAACTGACTCATAGGTGAAACAAAATAGAAGATCAAAACATGATCACATCCCAGAATCACTGCAGTGATCATGCAAGACAAAAGACCTTATTCAATGTCATGTGATCTATTGGTACCTTCCTCACCAATATGAAGCCAAAGGGAATAGCATCCCCATTAAGAGGAGATCCAAAGTCCATCTGTCACTTTCCAGGCTCTAAGTTGTGAGCTCTGTCTTCTTCATCAGAAAACTTCAAGTATCTATATCTAAGTCAGGCGGTGTTTCCCTCAATACAGTAAGAGAGTGGAGTTTTATACATGAAATTCAACAATCTCCACCAGCAATCAAAACCAAAGAAATGCCACTGCCTGCCTCAACCTGCAAGGCTTGGTCCTAGAAACTTGACTGGGAGTAAAGTAATTAGGAAGGTAATGTAGAAAGGACAGACCCACAGACATACATACAGAAAACCTGTGGTCAGACGGGAAACCTTAATGTTTTTATTATATGTGAAATAGTGGGGAAGATTTAGTTAGTCTTTGTAGGAGGCCTCTGTATGCAAGCAGTCTTAGGGTATAAATATCTAGGTGAAGGAAGCTATGGTTACTAATTTTTGCACACACTGTCAACATTCACACTTGGACCAGAAGAAGGTTTTGCCAATTCCTAGATGGACTCATAAGGGAAAGGTTTTGCTAATTTCTTATGGATCTAAATCATTGGCCTCTGACATGGCTATGCCCATTTCAATAATACGCATTCACTCGGGCCTCCCTTAGCTTCCTACCACTTCTAACTAATTTCAAGGCTTGCTTAGATATACGTTTTATTTCTAAACAAAATGAGTCCATCTTCTCAGATTACAAACTAAATGCAATCTATTCTGTATCTGCCTACTTGGATTAGTCAATTGTTTGATTTTTGATGTCAGCAAAATGTCTCAATTACAACTGAAGAAAAAAATATTATTCTCTGATAATATATTCAACTGGAGAAAATCAATTTCTCTATATGCAAAACTCAAGCTGATAATTCTCATATAGATGTAAGAATTATAATAATGCCTGTAGTATGGGCAATTTTTCCATATAACATTATTAGGTGTGCTGCAATTGAAGCCATCAGCATTTTTCTCCATTGAAGCATGCCACAATTAACTACATAACTCTTGTCCATGTCACTCAAATCACTGTTAAACATTCTTTCTACACTATCTCTGCAAAAAACATGTGACTGGAGTCACTGTGAATGAACGTTATTGCTCAGATTAATGTCACCTGAAAATAAGTATGGGAAACCGAATTCACATCAAGTGAAACTTCTGGAGGGGAGGTGTTCTAGGAGTGTCTACAGTCCCCCAGGATCTCCAGCTAAAACCACCAGAGATGCTGACTAGCTCCTGGGCATTGCTGGTGTGTACATGATGTAACAGAAATTGTGAGATTAAAGAATGTGACCTGGATTGTGGATTTGATAGGCACTGAAATCAGTGAAGAGGCACACCTCTGGGTGGGTCTACAAGAGCATTTCCAGGAAGGACTAACTGACAGGAAAGACCTTCCTCCAGAGGGGCAACATCTTCAAGCAGTGGCCCTGATACAGAGAAGTCCAAGGGAGAAACAGGGTTGCTTGTCTACCTGTTTCACTTCTTGCTTGTTAGTGAATCTATCCCCCTGTTGCTGATGCTACTGCCACCACCATCCTTCATTAAAATCAGAACCCAATTTCTTCAGCCTTCTGATGTAGACTGAAGACCATCATTCCTCTCCAAGAATCTTCCAGACCTTCAGCACCAGACTGGGACTGCTAAAGCATCCAGAGAAACGATTTATTGAGTTCTTGGCACATTCATTAGGAAGACAGCCATTGTTGTATTACCCAGCCCTCCCCTTATCATGTGAGCCAACCTAACAATCTCCTTTATCATACATACAAACTCAATTGCTTCTGTTCCTCTAGACAACCCTGACTTACCTGATAAAGACATTTTTGTATGAAATTAATGATTAGGTGAAAGTACAGTATGATATTGTGACCCACGTACACAGTGTGTTAATCACATTAGGGTGATCAGTATATGCTCACTACAAACCATTGATCACTGGGAACACTCAAATGTAAATTATTCTAGATACAGAGCATAACTTCTGTCTTCCCAGATCTCTAAGACATCAACTATATTTATTCTGAATATGAGTTATAGCATTTGTTGGATCTGTGAAGTCCATCACCCTCACTTTTACCAGTGTCTGTTGTTGCTTGCTAGCCTTGACTATATCCTTTGTGTACAAGGAGCTCAAATGGACAAAACAAAAGTACTGTGTGCTGTTTCCTGCTGGTCTGACCTGCAGGGGACTGGAGTTCTTCCCAAAGCAGGTCATGGTAGGAAAACAGTCACAGAATGTTCAGCATTAGGTCCACCTAGAAAGATTTCTTCTGCTCTGGCTTGATGTTCAAGCAAGCTACTACTGTGTCATGTGTGACAAAGAAAGCTGTCCCACCATGGTCCTTGCTACCCTGTGCACTAGGAGGGAAAAGTGGTGGGGGAGGGGGGTCCAAAACAGCTTGACCATGCAGCTGCCATGACAGGCTTAGAGGCTCAGACACAGCTTCTGGCAGGCAACATCTGGACCCAGGAAAAGCCATAAGCTGACCCCACCTAGTGGAGCATGTACTGAGCCTGCATCTAAGAGGAAATATTTGACATTCCAAACATTCCCTATATCCCAGACAAATGTCAACCAATTAAGGTCCTTAACCCTGGAAATCCCCTCACCCCAACCTCTGCTATGATAAAAACCCCACCCTGCCTAGGCTCTGGGTTCTCGGCTCTTACCACTGCATCAGAGAGTCGAAGCTCTGAGCTTGAATATAAAGGCTCTTTGCTTTTACATAAGAGATTCGATCTCCGTGGTGGTCTTTTGGGGGTCCCCACAATCTGGGCATAACAGCACATTGGGGAAACCCACAGTAGGGTAAACCAGAAACCTCAATAGGAATTCATGAAGACAATGACCAGGAACCTTGTGTACACATTCCCTGTTAATTTTGACAGGATCAGCTCCACATCTTAGCATCCTTCTCCCCATCTTTTAATGCTTGTTTGTTTTGCCCCTTGGATAATATTTTTATTTGGAAATAACCGCAGGTTCTCAAGAAGTTATACAGAAATATTCAAGGTGGTTCTGGATTGTTCACAGACAGCCTCCTTGCTCTTAATTAAGTGCTTTTAATTTTAATTTCATGAAGGTTGAACAAGATCAAAGCCAGAAAGTCAATAAAGAACAAGCCCTGTGACTTGATTGCACAAGACATACACACACTCATGTCTGTGTGTTGGACTATGTGTGTGTAGCTTTAGGTAACAGGATAGCAATTCCTTGTTCTTAATTATGGAGGACAAAGTATTCAGGCTTTACTTTTTTTTTGACAAATATCTGCTTCCTCTGATATGATTACAGGATTTATTTTAAGATCATTATAGGGTTAACTGTATAGAATGGGTTTCAGCATTGAAGGAGTGTATGCCAGTCTGTGATCTAACATCACTGCTGCAGCCATGTTTACGGTGGTCTTCAATGTTGGCTGCAAGCCTCAAGCCCCTGAGGATGGATGCGAAATTCCTCACCCATCCCACTTCTCTCTCCAAAAGAAAATGCACAAATTGCCTGTTCATTCTTTTTTGAATGTTTGGTAGCATCAGTCACAAAACCACCAGGCCCACACATTTCTTTATCAAATTTTAATTTGCAAGTGTAATTTCTTTAATTAAAGAATGATTCCATTCATCTCTTCAATCTTG